>PVJO010004151.1:0-113206 GCA_004026905.1 Hystrix cristata
GCCTCCAGCCGGGAGAGGCCCAGAACTTTTTGGGAGCTGAGGACTGACTGCCTTTGCTGGGGTATCATTTCTCTGGAGGAAAACCTGGAATATGAACTAGAGACTTTCTCAAGGCACCGTGACCATGTTTTCCAGCTCTCAGGGAGGTAGACAAGGATTTTGCAGACTGGTCTATTAACTTCCCCATAAAAGCTTCCCCTTTAGTTTCTCTCCGCTTTCTGGGAAGTTTACAAATGCTACCTCACTGATAACAGCACTTTCTACGTGGACTATCTTATTTGTGCAGTACTTGCAGGTCATGTGATTATCTTCCAGCTTCTCAGTTTCCCAGGGGGATCGCCCCAGTGCTCCCCACACCCTAGAAGAGCTGGGAAAGAGCTACGAGGGCTGAGACTCAGCCCTGAGTTTAGAGATGTTAACAAGCAGCAACTTCCTTTGTATGAGGCCAGCACGGCCAACCACAGTTTACAGTTTCCTTTCTTTCTTCTTGCAGGGCCAACATTCTGAGGACTAGAAACAGATCGAATCAGCTTTTCTCCGCTTTCAGAGAATTACATAGCAACAACTCAATCTCACTTTTGTAACAATACATCTAAAGGAGGCAAAAAGCAATACTTCATAAAGCTGGGTGCGAACAAAAGGTTGACAATATTATATTGGTTACCTGAAGTAAAATTTGCTATCTTCTTAAAGACTTTTATAGTGGATCCATTTGATATCTGAAAGCAAAGATAAAAAATATATGAGTTTTCAAAATTGAATGTATTTCTCAACTTCACCCAAGAATTAGATGGCTGGATGGATCTTATATTCTCTCACTTACTAAATCAAATATTTATCAAGAGCTGCCGTGCTCTGGGCATGATGCTGGAGGCTGGGCTTTCTAGAATGAGGAGCAAGGCATGGTCCCTGCCCTCAAGGGGCTCACTGTCCTGTGGGAGAGGCAGACAGGCCATGAAGTGTGGTGAGCTCAGTGCTGAGAAGATGGTGGCTGGGACAGTGTGGCCCAGCTGGAATGGGGCCACCTCTAGAAGAGGGAAGGACTCAGCCCTGTGTGGTAGTTAGAGTGGACCATCAACTTGATTGGCTGGGAAGCTTTCCAGGGGGCCGGTGGAGCACACTTCTGGGTGTCTGAGTGGGTCAGGGGGTGGTGACCTTGGAGTACTGCACCTGGTCCTCCCCCTTTCTCTTTGGCACGATTCCTCTGCTCTGCTTCCTAGCCGCCATGAACTAAGCAACTCTGCTTCACCACACCCCTCTACCATGAGGTTTCTGCCTTGGGGGGCCAGCCAACCATGGACTGAATCCCCTTAAAATGTGAGCCAATCAGGAAGCTGAGGCAGGAGGATCGCCATGAGTTTGAGGCCAGCCTGGACTACACAGTCAGTTTCAGACCAGCCTGGACTACACAGCAAGACCCTGTCTAAAAAAAAATAAAAAAGTGAGCCAAATTGCACTTTTTTCCTCCTTTAAATTTTGGGTGTTGACGCAGGACATGGGGAGCCTCTGGGAGGTAAGGAGCTCATGGGTGGAGCTCTCGTGAGTGGGGTTAGCACCCTTATGAGATGCCAGAGTTTGCTCTCACTCACTGCTCTCCACCTCACAGAGACACAGTGACCAGATGTGGCCCCTACAAACCAGGAAGACACCTTCACCAAACTCTGGGTCTCTGGTACCCTGATCATGGACGTGTAGGCACCAAAACTGCGAGAAATAAATGTTCATCATTTAAGCCACCCACTGATTACAGCAGCCTGAACTAAGATACTGGTATATTAAGAAATGAAGTGCAGAAACAGCATTTCAAAAACTGGTGCTTAAATCTGGAATCCATGCTATAACAGAGCAATTTCATGTGGAGGTCTTTACCCAAAAGAAATCAGTATACATCCTGATGGCAAACTATTTATAACTGCCCCCTATTGGAACCAACACAAACAGCCATCAGTGTTAGAATGAATAAATATTCTGCAGCCTATTCATATAACAAATTACAAAACAAAAAATGGGCAAACTACTGCTACTGTGCATATGGGTGATTCTCACAATCATCATGCTGAACAAAAGAAATCCAACATGAAAGAAAGCATTCTATATGATTCTCTTTACATAAACCTAAAAAAAGACACCACGTTCAAAATTATGATATTAGATATTTGGAGAAGTAAGAGGGGTTAATAATTAGGAGGGGCCAAGAGAGGGCTTCTATTCTTTGACCTGGGCACTAGAGGATATGCTCGCTCTATGAGAATTCACTGAGCAAAACACGTAAGATTTGTTCCCTTTTCTGTAAATAATGGTATTTTCAAAAAAGGTTTAGAATCGTAAAAACCGCATATACTTTTTAACAAAACCTTAAATTTAAAATACAGGAGAGTACTTAATATTCACTATTATTAAACGTATAGCTGAATGAATGCTCAAGTAAGTTCTGTGTACACTTCTGTAGCCACCATCCACACTGGGCTGTGAGACATCTCAAGGCCCTGAGAACGTGCCCCATCTCTCTTCCCAAGCAGTGACCACCGTCCTCACCCAGAGAGAATCGCTTCTCTGACTTCCATTCCACTGACTAGGTTTGCCTCCTCTTGAGTTTTATATAAATGGGTCCCACGGCGTGGAATTTGGTATCTGGTTTCTTAGGGTCAGTGTGAGGTCTGTGGTGTTAATCCCTGTGGTCCTGCCTACCGTAGTGAGTCCTTTTTTGATTGCTGTACTTTAGTTCACCGTGTGAATATACTACAGAAAACTGCCATCCAGTAAAGGAAGTGTTGACACATGCTACAGTGTGGGTGAACTTCAGAAACATTCTGCTAAGTGAAAAGGTCGTACTCAAAAGAACACACAGCATATGAGCCATACCCAGACATCCCCAGAACCGGCAAATCTATATAGACAGAAAGGAGATTACTAGTTGCCTAAAGCAGGGGTGGCGGAAGTAAGAAATGACTGCTAATGAGTACAGGGTTTCTTTCTGGGCTGATGAAAATGTTCTAAGATTAGATTGTGGGGTTGGTTGCACAACTCTGTAAATATACCTAAAACCACTGACTTTCTGCACTTTAAACAACTGAACTTTAAAGTATATAAATTATATCCCGGTAGAACTTTAAAAAATTGCAGCAGATTTTGTATGTACACTGTAACGATTAAATGCCGCTATCACACTGACACACTAATGCAATGCCCATGTATAGCCACTGTGCGCGATGGAGTCAAGGGTTCTCCCCTGAGGCCTTCTGAGACTGCCGAGGCCCAGGCCAAACGGCCCTCCATTGCCTCTGTCCCTCACCCTGATGGGCCCTGGGAAATAACCCAGTGGGGAAGCGACCCTCAGGCAGAGAAGACAGAGCTGGGGCTCCTTGAGAGGGCCACCTACAGCCTCCTAAGGGCCACAAAGGGGTGGTGGAGAGGAGGCGGTTCAGGGAGACACAGATCCCCACCTCCATTCTGGGGCTGTGGTGGAAATGAACTCTGAACTTTATCAGCGAAGGGATCCCACCTCTACTCCAAAACTCCAAGGCTGTTGTCTAATAGTAATTTACACCTGGAATTCCCCAATTGGGAAGAAATGGACAGACCTTGAATTTCTCTTCTGGCCTGCTGCACATCGGTTATCAAAATGTGCAAGGCTGCCTCACAAGCACGAAAGGTTTAAAACCTAATCTCCTTCAGGCTGCACCCTCAGTGAGGACACAGAGCTGAGCCAGCACTCACGAGCCCCCCGGACACAGCTGTCCGGCCAGCTGTGTCCTGCCCACCTCTGAGTTTAGGCCAGTGTTCGGGACGTCTTGTGGGAGGCTGCGGGTCTGGACAGGCCTGGCTGGGGCCAGCAGGCCTCTGCAAAGTGACTCCAGTGAGGATTCTGAGCTCTTCTTGAAATATTTGACTCTGCTGTTATCATCAAACATCCATTGCTTTCCTGTGAGCCACTCATTGTTTTCTGGCTGATTTTTCAGTTCCATATTTGATACAATTAAATGCTCTGTGCAGGCACCCCCTTAGCAATACTCAGACACCGCGTTTATGAGAACGTTTGAACATAGTTACAAAATTCCTCCCCACAAAGAGCTGGATAGGCTCTGTTTCTAAGCCAATAAATATCTTTTTATAAAAGGAAGCTGGTGATTCATTCTGGGTAATTGTCAAAGAATGAATCCCAAATGGATCCCGTTGAGTGTTGAGCCAATACTCCGCGACTGTCAGACACTTTGTTTTGCCAAAAGCGAGCACCCTTCCTCTATAATCACAAACACCCCGGATGGGCCTTCTGATAAGGAGCGCTGCCAAAAGTTCAAATGTCTTTTCAAGCGCTGGCAAGGACCTGCTGCTGGCGCAGTGCTCAGGCATTAAGATAGCGTAGATGCAGCTTGTACCAAGGAAATTTTACTCTGAAATTATCTTCCAAGAGCCAGTGTAAAAAGCATTTTATTAGTGGATGAGTTGTGTGTGTGTGTGAGTGTGTTGGTGTGTGAATGTATTTCTAACTTCCACAGCTGCTCCAGAGCTGGAACATTTCCAAGCTATGTGATGTTTTATCACTAATACCATGACAGAAATATAATTTACAGATGTTTGTGGGGGGCAAAAGGTTTCTGTTTTCTACTTTGTACAAGTCCAGCTGCTGCCAAGCTAAGGACAGAAATGTCTTTTTGAAAAGTGTTGTGGAGTCCAAAGGGTTAAAAACATGCTCCTGTTGGTTCCATCTGAGGCCTCCAAATGCTTCCCTATGAGTAACTCATTAATTGTCCCATCCTCCCATGAAGCAGGGAGCATCCTCTGGGCCCCTACTTTAGGGATGAAAACCAAATTAAATCAAGGAAAGATTAATGTCGCTAGATGGATCTGTGGCAGGAATGTTTTTTTCAGCCCAGAGCAGAACGGGTGCACAAGGCAATTTCCAATTAAATTCCTTCCACTCTTCTGTGGTGTTCCCGGATTCACTGCCCCTGCAGTGACACCAGCCAGGCTGGGCTGCAGTGGAATGGTTGGAGACTTTCCTATCATCAGAACTGGAAGTGGTGACCATGAGGGGAAGAAACAGACTCATCCCAGCCAAGGAAAGCCACTCCTAAGAGGAATCTGCAAGCAAGTGTGAGATCTCCGCATGGCAAGATGCTATCTTTACAGTCTAAGTAGGAGATTATCCCACAAAAATAGAGGTTGAACTTTTATTTAACCTTATAAAACTGCCATTTCTGTAGGTAAAAATGCTCAATGATTGTCAATTTCATGTGGCCCAGCCTAAAAGAAATAATGGAATTTTAGCTGAGTTTTATGGAAAATGATGATTATGGTCTAAAGATGATGCTACTTTTTCCATAAAGAAAAAAAAATCTGAAAACACAATAATCCATACAAATTACACATGGAAACTGTGGTATCTCTCATTCCTGACGCTGCCTTTCCACTATGGCAGTCACATACAAAAACAAAACTATTCTAACAGCGTTGCTTCAGCAGCCATCCGCTGGTACCACTCTCCTCCCTCAACACTTCTCCCTCAGTTTCTCCAGCTGAGGCCTCCAGGCTGGACGCAGATGAAAAGGGCACCTTTTTCTCAGGGCTGGAGGGATAACCTCATTCAATCCTTCAGTGAAAGGGGCATAAGGACATGTCCACAGGCTCGCACAGCCCCACACAGACCCAAGTGTGGAAGATCCTGCCTCTTGCTGTTGACCAGAAACTAAGCCTGGGTCCAGCAGCCAACTCCCAGGAGGATGGCTGGAGACAAGATGAGGCATCTTTCCTCCTGATGGAGCTGGGCCTCCACAAGCCGGACAAGACTGGAGCCCCATGTTCTCGGGTGCACAACTGGGGCTGGCGCTGTCGCCGCTGAGAGCGTCCTCCCTTCTAATGAGCGGAACTAGCACCTTCAAGAGCGGCTGGCCACAAAGGACATTAAAGCAGATTAGAAACAGGGAACTGTTTTGATAAACTCACAGCCATGAGGTTCATCGGGAGGTTTTAAGAGAAGTGGCCCTTTTGAATCTGACATCAGAGAATGTTAACTAGCAGGATATTTACTTCTGTCCAAGGTGCTTTGAGGTTAGAAGCAGGAGCTAAAAGCCCAGCGGTAAGCAAGCTTATCCCTCTGGCCCAGGGCAATGCCAGTTTCTACAGTGAGCCTTTATTCATCTGCTTCTGGCCTTGGGGCATTTGTGAGAGGAGCTGTATGACCTTGGGCAGGTTTCTCAGCCTCTCTGGGCCCTGCAATGGGAATAATGACAGTATTCAGCTCGTGGGGTGGGAAAGAGGACCAAGACAGTTGCTATGGCAAAAGCCCTTGAAATAGCCCCTTACAGAAGCAGTGCCACCTGTGTTTGTTAAATATAGCCAGGCATCCAAAGACACTGGTGCTGCAGCAGGCCTTTAGGACATGTCCAGTCCTTTTATTTGAGGATCAGAGATGACACCCAAGCAGAGAAACACTGACCTTACCCAAAAGACCCTCAGGGAGATCACCACCCAGGAGCTCAATGTCTCTTGAGCGGTGAACCTGGTGTTGGTGGGACCACTTCTGCGTTGGCACACACCTGCTATGAGCCGTGTCCTTCAACCACGCAGTGGTTCATCATCTTTTCTGCCTCTCAAAACCTTGCAGCTCAGAATGGGAGGTGCGATCTACAGAGGAAACTTCCTGCCCCACAAAACACCTGTCCTGCGCCCACAACGCCACCCCACAGCGGGGTGTGGGTGCATTAACACAGTCCAGTGAAAGGTCACACGGATACTGGGAGAGGAAGGAAGCCCAGACTGCAGAGAAGCCAGTGCCACAGTCCCTGGGGCCACGAATCCGTGCCACAGACAGCCCTCACCTGTGGCTTTGGAACTAAGCGTGGTCCCCTTCACAGCAACGGCGCACACAGCACAGCCAGGGAAGGGCACGCTCCAGGAGGGCTCAATTATGGGGGAAGGATGCCTCTGGCTTAAAGTGTTGGTAAAGACAGCAACTCACTTAACCCCTTATCTGTACAAGACGGAATGAGATGGAAGTTGAAATTCACCCTCCTTGGAGTTCACCTGATGGAAAACGGGAATAATAGCGTTGGCCCGAAAGCACAGAGTCGTCATGGACATTAATGGAGTCTGGACACGTGAACGATGCCAGGCGCTCGCTGCCACTGCTATCGTCATGGAAAGCAACTGTCGCCATGCTGGGATATGGTAAGGAGGCCAGCCAACAGGCCACAGGGCATCACCCGCAGATGGGGGCTCTGGGGGCTGCATCTGGCCCTTGAGATGCTGTGCTTTTGCTGTGCCCTTGGATCCCTCTAGAAACCTGTTCTTCCAGGACACAGAGACCGGCTACCCTCTGTTCACCCTCCCGACATAGCAGCACCGGGAGAAACAGGCTAAGGCTCCTGCAGCAGGGCCTCTGTTCCAACAGGAGGAGGAACTGGCCGTCACTAAAGATTAACTTTAAAACCAAACTAATTTGGACTAATTGGAGGGAGGTAAGTCTGAATCACTTGAAACTCTGAATTAGACCCTATTTTTAAATGAAATATAGTTTTTTGCTTTCAAGCGCATACAGTGACTCAAACTAGGAAGCTTTAGTAAATGAATAAGAGTGATAATTAGCATCTTGTCTCTTTGGAGGGAGAAGCAATGCTTAAGGAGAAAATTTTCTTTAATGAAAGGCCAAAAGCAAACTTTGGCCCAGCCCTGTCAAATTATTCCAAATTTTGAATCTGCAGAGGTGCCACTAAATCAAGTTAAGTGCAGGCGGCTGAGGGTGGTGGGGGTAGGTACTTTTTCTGGATCAGGCTTTTAAAAGCAGGGCTCTGAGATGGCCCAGGCTTAGGCATGCAGCCCTGGTGACCTCCCCAGCTCCCTTTGAGCTCTCTGCATTTATTTGCCTTGCGGCTTAGCTTTTTAAACATAAGGAGAATCCTTTAAGCCCTTGTGTCCTAGTCTTGTCATTTATTACCAGCATGCGGCGATGCTGGGGTAGGCAGCCAATAAATCACTGGGACAGGAAGTGACTACAGGCCGGATTAATTTCATTATCATCCTTAAGCAGATAGGTGTCGAGCATGGCTGATGTCCCCGTGAAGAGTGATGGCCCCTCTCTCCCGACAGGCCCTCCCGAGCCCTGCGGACAGCTGTGGTTCGGCTGTTTCCCGCACCAGGGTGACCTGTCCTGCTTTCCCTACTGATGGCAGTGAGCGAGCACCTCCCTTCCTCGGGGGCGGCTCCGTGCCACAAGGTCACAGGGCTGGGTGCTGAGGCGGCGCAGGAGGCTCACCGGGCAAGGCAGGCACCAAAGCCAGGTGCCGGTGCTGGGTCCTTCCCCACGTCTGACAAGCCTGCCGTCCAGACACGGGGAGAGGAGTGGCCCATGGCATCAGTCCCATGAGCACTTCCACGCACACCCTGGCCTGCTTCTACCACTTAGGTCCTCAGGAGCAGCCCATCCCCACCCATCCTCCCGGGCCGGGCTGGGAACACACTTGCGGAGAGCTCTCGGGGGACTTTTACAAAAGCCCAAGGTTGGAACAGCTGCTTTGGTGAGACGATTCTGAGCTGGAGGTGCCGGGCTGCAGGTCACTGAGCACAGGGGCCAGCAGCGAATGTGCAGCTGCGATGCGAGGTCTCCCCCAGAGAGGCCCCAGGCCAGGGGTGCAGAGCGGGGTGGGGGGGTTCTCTGCTCTTGGCCACTGTCCAGAAAACTCAGCTGAAAACAGTCTCAGCTTCTGCATCTCCTCCTCCTCTTCATCTCGTCTCTGGAAAAGCACCTGCCTCGCCTCAGCGCCAGCCTCCCCTCGCCCTGAGCCCGAGTCCATCCGCGAGTGCGTCTCAGAGACCCCGCACTGGTCTCCACAGCACCGTTCCCCACCCGACGCCCCACAGCTTCCCTCGGGAAGCGCTCACAGACGGTGGGTCGCCCTGCTTCCAGGCCTGCACCTCTCGCACCCACACCTCATGCCCATCACAATCACTCTGAAAGGCAGATCTCCCCCACTTCAGGCCCTCTAATGGCTTCTCACTCTTCTTGGGGTGCGAGGCAAACCCCTCCAAAGCTGGACAGGCCCGTGTGGGACCTGCATTTCCCCTCCCCCTTCTCTGCACTTCCTGTAAGTACTGCTGGGTAAGCCAAGCCCAGAGCCTCCATGTACCCATCTGTCAAGTGGGGTTCCTAAATTACAGGGCTGCCGAGGGACAGAATGAGCCAGAACAAAGAGAAACGCTCAAGTATGCACCTGGCTCAGCACGAGTGCTCCCCGAGCTCTACTGGCTTTCACTGCTGCCCAGGCTCTCCTCAAGTTGTGGCCAGTCCAGAAGTCATCCTGCCAACCTGCACCTCCTTTCTCTGCTGGGTATGCTGGCGCCCTCTCCCAGGCTGGCTAAATTCTCCTCATTCGTTTTTGTTTTTTTGAAAGAGTTTCACTATGTAGTCCAGGCTGGCCCTGAACTCACGGTGATCCTCCTGTCTCAGCCTTCAGAGTGCTGGGATTACAGGTGTACGCCGGCAGTCTCCACCCTCCTGGACATCCAGGGCACAGCCCGTCCATCACAAAGTGCTCCTAGGTGGCAGGTCTCGCCCTGCCTCCTCCATCCCCTCCCCAGGGCTGCAGGCGCCCGCTCTCTGCTCCTGTCCCACAGGCCCCCAGCTCCAGCACAGAGCGGATGCTTAGCAAAGATCTGGATACCACTCTGGGCAAGTCCCGCCTCCTGCCTCGTCATGCAGACTTCTCTGGGTGCTTTCACGTCGCAGAGGATCCAAGCGCCCTGTTCACTGACCTTAGCATTCACTCAGAGGATGGTCAAGAGGCTACAGGAAGTATCGCTGAACGCTACTAACAGGAAATTCAGAACTTCTTCACAAATGAGGACCCTGCACAAGGTCAGGTAGGAGCGCCGCGCAGTGAGGTGAGGCCCTGTGCTCCTACAGCAAGTTCAGCGTCAATGCCTTGGCACTTAGCAGTCACACAGGTGTGTGTGTGTGTGTGTGACAGTCCTCCTGAGTGTTCCTCGGAACACACCACACAAGGCCAGACAATCCCACCAGGCAAAGCTGCCAACAGAGATCAGGAGGAGCCTGCTGAGAGGGGACGTGGGCGGTGACTCCCGGATGCTTCTGAAGGAGCAGCCAAGGAAAATTCTGCCCTGGACAGCAGAATACAAACTCTTTCAGAAGACAGCTGTGAGTTCGGGACTTTTTGAGAGAATTTACCTCGTCCTGGAGGTCACCCAAGCTAATCAGGACTGGGGATGAGGAAGGCGCTCCTGAGGTCAAGTCTTGTTCTTACCTCGTAGTGGCCAACAGTATTCAGCTTGGTTATTCCGTCTTCGAGAATCACAGAGGAGCCATCAATATCCAGAAGTTCTTTTTGTCTTGTGCCCACCTGAAGCTCTGAAAAAAAAAAAAAAGTGGGGTCAGGGGGAAGCATTTTGTTCACTTCTAAAATCACAACAAAAGATTTTCAACACCACAGTTACTCTCAGACATTTTACTTTTATTTTTCACAAATTTTTTTTTATAATAAACTTGAATAAAATGGTAAAGCTCTGTTTGAAAATATGCAGATGTATCGTCCAGATTGGGAACCTGAGTTTTGTTTCAGGTTCGTGTTTAGGACTCTGACATTTCCGACTGCTTTTTCCTCCAAGCTCTTAAGCTGAGGCTAAGCCTGGAAGCAAAGACATTTATGATAAAATCGGGTACTCTCTGAGGAGCGGAATGCTTTAGAAGAAAGGTGCCCAAACTCAAGCGTGTGCACACGGGCTCACCACAAGAGGCGCAGTGGGGCAGCCTCTGTGGGTCCCTGCTCACACCAGCTCACACCAGCAGCACAGGGTGGGAACTCCCTGCACACATGGCTGGCTTGTGCCCTGGCATCAGAATGTGGCCACAAGTGTTTTGTCTTTTTTTTCTTTTCTTGAACCTGCACAGTGTTTTATGAATTATTGTGCTAATGTCAACGCAACACCAACATTTAAAGGTAATGAAGTTGCACAAACAATTTTGGACAAGCAATTTTCTGATTTCCTTTTTAAAAAATCTGGTCACGCCAACCCTGTGCCCGGCACGGCAACCTTTTGCCTGGCGCTCTGCCTGGTTAGGTGGCAAGTCTCTTCTCAATTAAGTCAGGCCCTACTGTTTCCCACTGCCGCAGACAGTGCCACTATTGTTTACGTCCTTTCTTCGCCTTTGTGCACCTGAGCTGTGAGCTGCTGCTCTAAGAGGTCTAACATGACTGCTTCCGGGATTAGAGTTCAGTACCATTTACGGCTGGTTTCCGAGGCTTTGCCTCAGTTTCTCAGGCATCGGTTGGAGGATCAGAGGCACATGGAAGTGTGACGCAGCTGATAGGTCCCGCCCCATTCTGCCCCTGCCTTCCTACTCTAGCAGAGAGGACCCTGGAAGGGCGCAAACCCGGGAGAAGCAGGAGGGAGGCCGCTGGGCTGCCTTCCCGGCTGGGTGTGCCCACGTCCTTCGTGGTCAGAGCCACACATTTGCCAGACACATGTTCAAGGCAAGGAAGTTGATGGTCGGAGTGAAGTCCTAGTTTCCTAGCCGACGCTGTCCCTTTGACCCCACATCTAACCAGACGAGTCTTCAAGCTGCCCATTGGTCCATCCGATGGAAGGACACAGAACCAAGGTGCAGACAGCCGCCCTGCTGTCTGGGAGGCAGGTCACGCTTGAATTTCCTGGCCCAGCCTCGAGGCCCTGAGTTCTCAATGGCCTTTTCAGGAGGTCTGGATGGAGGGGGAGGATTTTAATTGCCGGCTCAGTGGAGGCCTACACCGTACACCGAGGGGAGAGGAACCTTGTTACGCTGCCTGCCACTGGCGCAATGTTGCTCTTCCTTCCTGCCCCATTATCTGCTGTAAAATCCCACAGCAGTCTCCTGGGAGGCTGCACAGAGCTCGACTTTAAAATGTTGATGAACATTCGAGCGAGCGGAGCCCTGTTAGCTGGCTTTCGCATATGCTCTCCTTCGCAGTGTACCAATAGAGCCCAAAAATGAATTCCCGGCAGATGCTGCTTCGTGTTGGGGGAGGACGGAGACGGCACTTAATGCAGGACGCGATTAGCAGAGAGGAAGATGACCTTTTCCAGCGTGAGGGAGTTAACACTGGCGGCTGAGCTGCCCACTAATGACACGCTCCGTATCACAACAAACAAATCAAATGCCAACGTGAGAGGCAACACACCCAGAGGGCGCGGGGTTTACACCTTTCTGTACTTCTTGATGCAAGGTGATTCCATTCAGCCTCGGGGCGGTGATCTTGTGCATCTGACTTAGAAACATAATCTGTTTAAAAAGGCATCTTTGAAGGGAAGAACCAAGATGCTCCTGACGGAGCAAAGCAGCCCTCTGGCTTCTACGTGTGCCCTCTGCGAGCCGCCCAGGCCATCTGAGTGGCACCAAGTGGAAGCTGCTGGGCAAAGGGAGAGGGACGGCAGGGCCGGGGCCGCCCAGGGACCGGGAGGAAGGAGCTACTGCATCGCCTTACCAAGTCCGATCTCGTTGAGCTGAAGTCCGTAAGGAGAGCCATTTTTGCTTAAGAAAGCTTGGAAAATCTTTTCTTTGGCTTGGCCTATGGTATCACAGTCAAGAACATTGACCGAAATATTCCGACAGACATCCGCACTCTCGTTTTCTGGGATTTTTTCAAAGATGACGTTTAATGCCTGTAAGAACACAGACAGGTTTCCGAGTCTATTAGGAATCTACAATCTGAAAGGCATTCGTAAAAGACACAATCCTGGCCAAGTCCCACTAGTACCCCTGACAGCACATTAGCAAACACAGTATCGCAGGATACTCCTTTAATCTTTTCTCCACAATCCATTCTTCTTGGGGATAATGGGAGGGAGAACACAAAGTTAAAACTCTCATTATAGAGCAAGTATTGAATAAATACATCTGGAGGGGAAATGTATATACACACAAATATTCTAAAAATGGTGATTTCTAATTTCATCCTCCAAAAAAAAAGAATTGGAAAAGTTCCACGGTAAATGAGGGCAGGCTGGTGATTATCTTTTTTATTAACAGAAGCATGGAGTCCCAGAAGTGAAGTTCCAGATGACAGGAAAGGTTATGAGGTCCCCGTATCGATCACACCAAAGAGATCACGTTTTAATATGCAACATTAATTATGGTAACCTTCGTCTCCCCCTCCACTTTCAACATCTTCCGCCAGATGTTTCTCAGCCCTCATTAAAATACTGAGATCCCACCCTGTACCACGCTTGCATCCATTACGTCTCGGTGCTGTTACTGCACGTCCTGTTGGCGAGTTTTCTCCAGTACAGTGAGACCTTGCCACGAGGCTGAGGCGGAGGGAAAGCCTCCATGCACACGTGAAAACACAAAGCCGATCTACAAGCAAGTTCAGGTTTACTCTGTCTAAGAACAAATACGCAGCTCTCCAGCACCAATTGTTACTGGCTGCAGGTCATCGGGGAAGGGACGGGGAAGGGCTAAGGGTTTGTGCAAACTGCGTAACACAGCTGAGAGACTAGGCACCCTGTAATCAGAGAATCAGAGGGAGGGATCTGGGTAAGGTGTGAAATATACAACTACAGATGTCTTTGAGCCTCGCTTAATGAAGGAGTTTAAAACGATCAAGTAATGGGAATGTTAAGAAATAAAAACACAAAGAGGGAAGGTGGGCTCTTTGGGACTGTTTCAATTGTAAAATGTGTATAATAATTAAATTTGCTTTTTTTGGTGGGGGATTACTATGTAGTTCAGGCTGGGCTTGAATGTGCCTTGTAGTTCGTGTTGGCCTTGAGCTTGTGGTGATCCTCCTGCCTCAGCCTTCTGAGTGCTGGAATTACAGGTGTGTGCCACCACACCTGGCTTCCACCATTGCTATGGAGACTTCACGAGATAACGTGCCCAGGAGCAGCTGGGAAGGGTTCTGTGGCGGGTAGCTGAGAAGCTGGGAAACTTCTCCGCCCACCACCGACAGCAGGGTAACCTCTCTGTAACTCGGTTTCTCTCTTACTAAGTGGAACGACTGTAACTGGCTCCGGAGGGTCCTGTGACCATGCCCTGAATTAACCATGTCCAGCTGACGAGCTCGGGGGACACGGGACTTACGGCCCCGATACCCACACGATGCCTCTGAATGCCGGCGGTTCTCCTGGCCGACTCCTCTTCTGTAGCTGTGTCCCTGGAGCCTCTGCTTAGTCCCTCTGTGCCTCGTTGGGAACAGGCCCCTGCAGTTCTCCCAGGCCTCTTTATAAGGGTACAAATCCCATTCCTGAGGTCTCTGCCCTCCTGACCCAGTAACTCCCAAAGCACCCCACCCCCAGGTGCTACCACCAGGCGGGGCGTTTGGATGACAGCGGGAGCGAGGAGAAGGCGCCACCCGAGAGCCTGTCCAGAGCGCCTGGGCCGGTGTCAGCTCCCGCGCTCAGCAGCCAGACACGATTCTACGTGTTACAAGGTTAATTCAGCTCACCATCATAGGAGCTTGGTGAGTGTGAGCTGCTATCTCACGGGGCTTCACAGAGAGAAGGCGCCATCTGTGCGAATGCAGGTCTCCATCAGAGACATCTGCCAAGTCCAACCTCGGACTTCCCAGCCTCTAAAACCGCGGAAGATGCTTTTGTGTTGCTTATACACCATGCCATTTACGGCAGCGTGTTAGAGCAGCCTGAAAAGTCTAAGACAGAAGCCTTCCCATCCTGCCCCTCTGCTCCTGTTCATAACTGCACAAGAGGAAGCTGCGGTGCAGCGCTACCCAAAGGACTGAAGTCCCAGTCAGGGGACTCTGAACCCCAGTGCTGGTGAGTGATCGCAGTCTGCATCCTTGGATACAGTGGCCCCTGCTGGCTCTCAAAGGACAGCTGTGTGGCGAGCCAGCCACTGCCAGCAGGGTTCGAATGTCCCTCTGCTCACAAACAAAACCAAAACACGTGAGACTGGAGAAGGTGGGTGCTGGGTGAGGAGGGCAATGTGCAGACTCTAGAAGGATCCAGCATGGTGCAGCTTCATGCCTGAGTCCCTTTTTTTGTGACATTCATAGGGATTTCTGGAGCTGAAAACTGCCAAAGGCATTTGAAAACACACCCCCCCCCCCAGTGCTGGGGGTGAACTCTGGGCCTTGCGTGCACTGACCATGTGCTTTACCACCACGCTCCATCCCCATCCCCAAGACACGATTCTCCGAACCCTCCCAACATCCTGGCGAAGGAGGCTGCATTATCATTACTGCCCATGTTTCAGAGTGATGAGACTGAGGCACAGAGGGGCTAAGTCACTCCCCCCAAGGACGCAGTAAGCGGCAGGGCCGGGAGCCAAAGCCAGATCTGCCTGACTGTAGAGTGGGCGCCGTGACCCACAGGGCTGTGGTGTCACTCCTCCTGTCACCTGGTCCTTGAGCACTCAGCCCAGGGCCCAGCTGCAGCCAGGAGTCCCCCCCGCCGGCCTCCAGGACTCTTGTTCTGGACCAGGCTACAGGCAGAGCCCTCAGGGGGCGCTCCACAGACGAGGACCGCAGCGGGCACACGATGGGGAACACGTGTCCTGCACCTGGGGCCAGGTCCACTGGCCCAAGTTCCCCATCTCTCTCCCTACCAATCCCCTCCTGCGGACAGTGGCTGTTGGGGGAAGGGCTTTCACAGCGGCTTCCAAGATAGACCAACCAGAGAGCCTTTTATCACAGCCCCAGCACCCCACCTGGTTTAACAGTTTTACAGGTATTTGTGAAATAACATCACACTACTACCTAAAGGGCACTATTGTCTTTAACAAAAACACCTCTTTATAGGCAATAAACGTTCCTAAAAACATAACCGAAAGGAGAAAAAAATCTTAACTGGATGTAAAGTAATGTAAATCTGCCAATGTTTCCACAGCTAGATGGGTGGAAAAGAGGTAAAATGGCATTTTACAGAGTCCACAGGGAATTCTGAGAGTAAATTCAGACACAAATTGATTTGTGTTCATTTTTTATGCTGCTGACACTTAGCGCTCAAACACAAGTTTCCTGAGGTGTGAGTATGTGGGCCTGTTGGTCCGCCTGCCTCTTAATGCCCCCACCCAGCCGCCACAGCTGGGGACCCCCCACCCTGACTCCCACCTGTCACCTCAGAGTGAGGGACAGCTCAGGCCGCCTTCAGCCACTGTGCCCCACAGAAGCCACAAAGCTGGACTTCTCTGTGTCCTCCGCAGGGTCCCGTGACACAGTCCCTGTTCTCAGATCCTGCACAATACACTCGGGAGACACCTTGAGCCAACACTCCACCATCAGGCACACTGTGTCACCTCGGTAAGCGCTGTCGGGGTCCCTTGGAGGCAGAACGGTAACGATGACATCCGACCAAGGAGCGTTTCGGACGTGCCAAGCACTGTCGAATGGCGTATCTGCACGTCCAGATTAATCTCAGGGACGGCCTACGAGGAGTCCGTTATAATTCTCATTTTACAGATAGAGGTTAAATACATTGCACAAGGTTGCCCAGCAAGAGACCGGGGGACCCCAGCTCTGTGATCTTAAGGCCCGGTGAGTCCGCCTTTTTGAAGAGAGACGCGGTTCGAATCTATAGAATGGCGTTTCGCTTTCAATACGCACAAAAGGCCAAAGCTCCAACCTGCACACTGGTCTTCTGCCCAGGAACATGCCCTTCTGTTAAAAGGGCTGCTCGGATCTCCCTGCTTCCTTGGCATGACGGTGCCAGCAAAACCCAGGGGACATACGTGTCTGAGGCCCGACCAACAGCCACCCTTCCTCCTCTCCTAACGGAATTCCGGCATCAACAGCAGTGGGCCCAGCTGGGCGAGGAAACACCACTGTGGCGATGCCTTCTCCTCCTCCACAAGAGACCTTTACATCGCGAGTGCTAGCCAATGACACATGAAGGGGAAAGTTTTCTCCCTAACCAAAGGGGAGAGTTGTGCCTGGGGCTGTGGCAGCCATGTTGTGAGTAGGAGGCAGGGCCCAGAGGAGCACGGAGAAGGTGAACCAGAGCTCTGACAGGAGCAGCCTGGGCAGCTGCTAGCTTCCACTCTCAGCTCTAAGATGCAATCCATCCCACGCACTACCGTTCCCGGCCCTGTAACTCCATTTTCTCTTTCTCCCAGCTGAATGTACCCAAACTGATCGAGCTCGCTCGTGAATACTCATTAGTTCACACCTATGGAATGCAGGGCTTCATAGGCGACACCAAGTAGGGCTCGGCTCTAATCCTGCTGGGAAATACTGCAGACTAGAATCGTGGGGCAGACAAGGAATCTGAGCCACTTCAAACATGGCAGAGAGCGGGAGCAGTTCCAGGCTTCTGAGAGACGTCAGCTCTAGCCTGGTGGGTCACTCATGGCGGGGGGACTTGGGGAAGGAGGCACTGGCCGGGTCTGCAGAACACAAGGGAGGCTCTGGACGGGGGACGCTGGCTCCGGTCAGTGGGTGGGCAGCACGCTGCGATCTAACTCAGGCTGGCAGGTCGGGCCTGGAGAAAGAGCCCCAGTCCCTGTGGGCCAAGGGGAGGGTGAAGAACTTGCCACCGCCGCCTGAAGCCCATATAATTTGTGGGGGAAAGTGGCGCAGAAGAGGCTGTGTGGCTCTGGATTTATAATAAAAATAGCCGGCACTTACAGAGCACTTAGCACACACTGGGAATGAATCTGCTAATTCCATCTAATTCTCACAAGTCTGTGGAGTGGGTACTATTATTAGCTTCATTTAACAGATGGAGAAACTGAGACAGAGAGGTTTAGAGACTTGTCCAAGACCACAGATCTGCTGGGGAGGTCACAGCTAGGGTGTATCAGGATGCTTAACTATGAAGCCCAAAGGCTATAAGGTCAACCTTCCTGAGGGCAGCCGGCCCCGCCTCGCTAAGGTCCCAGCCAGCGCCGTCCGTAGAGAGGGGTTGGGCACAGAAAACCAGGCAGGGGTGCGTCCTCCTGCCCTGGCCTGGCTGAGCCTCACGGCACCCCGACCCCGAGCGCCCACGGCTCAGCCACCTCCCAGACACGTGTGCAGAGCTCACACTCGTGGCTCTGCTGCTGTGTGTGGCACGTGACCACGGTCTGGCCAGTGACATTATGTGGCAATCCCTGGGAAACTTCCTCAAAAGACAGCTGGTTACCAACTGTCCCCTTTCTACAGTCCTGCATAGGTCCTGCTGTGGGAACTGGAAAGAGGTGGGGGGAGAGGGCACCTTAGATCACGAGGCGACCCAGGGACAAGACAGAAGGAGCCCGAGGCTGTCCCAGCTCTGACCAGCCCACACCAGAACCACACGTGGGACAGACCTGTGAGCCGGGACCGTGGCCCATTACCAAGGAGGGCTGCAGTGGGCAAGGCTGCTGGGCAAGTGCTGCCCCGACTGGAAGGCCCCGGCGCCGCGCAGCCCGGCCTGGCCCAGCCTCTCCTGGGTACCTACTCAGGGCTCTCACTTCTCTCCTGTCCACACCTGCCCGCTATCTGACACTGAGGAGTCACTGTGGAACATTTAACCATCACATAACACACAGGTGCTTAAGAAATGCTGTCAGCCAGCGTGGCAACGCGTGCCATTGTCCCAGCACTTGGCAGGCTGAGGCAGGAGGATCACTGCAAGTTTGATGCTATACAGTGAGCTTGAGGCCGGCCAGAGCTACATAGAAAGACCCTGTCTCAAAACAAACAAAGCAAAAGAAAAAAGAAATGCTTTTAGTGATGAGTCAGCTAATCACCCCCACCCCACATCGCTCATTATCCATAAATAACTAAAGCCACCGCAGAAGGGACATTTCCTGCTCAGTGCACCTTGCAGGGGACAAGAAAAATAGCTCTATCGAGAAAATCTGTAGGAAGAATGAGCCAGGCAAGGTAGTGGGACTCACATGCAGTACTGTTTTCTAGCCTCCTAACAGATGTCCACTATTTACCAACGGGGACGCAGGTCGAGGAGGGGAGTGACTCGTCCAGGGTCACACAGCTAACCCCACAGCACCTGGACACACAGCCACGTTCCCCACTGTGGCTGTCCCCATAGTCCCTTCACAGGATGTGACAACTTCAAGAACTGACAGCAGAGCAAATGAGGCTGTGAGGGTGGCGGAGGAGGCAGCAGCAGGGGAGAGCAGTCTCCCCAGGGGAGGGCATGCGGCCTCCACCTCAGCTGCCCTGCCACGGGCCCGGCTAAGGAGGTGGCCGCATCCTGGCTGGAACATCCTAGAATACCTAGACAGCAACTGTGGAAGAATTTATTACAAACCAGCAACTTCTCCACAAAAGGCCTTAGAGCAGTAATTGCTTTCATTAAACAAAACCTGTAAGATATATTTCTAATTTCACTTTGGGGCCAAATGAAAGTCAAGGGGAAAGTCTGATTCCTACACCAAACTCAGCAAAGCTTTGGAGTTTTTCCAAGCTGGACTCAGTGGCCCGGGGCCTCTCGGCGTCACCTGTGGAACTCTTGCTTGCTGCCTAACCTCCCTTCTTCCTCTGCTCCTGCTTCCGTGACCACACTGCAAGACGGGAGCCCCAGGCTTCCTGGATCAAGACTTCTGCTCCCCTAAGAGTATGACGGGGTGAAGGAGAATGTAAGGGGAGACTTTTCCATTTTGAAGAAAACATTTGATGAACCAAAGATGTCACCAATTTTTCTATATAACTGCCAGCATTTGTCTACCCTAGAATGATGTGAACACAGCACACTTCTGAATTAACTCAAAATAGCTCATACCAGTATTTTCAGGTTTTTGGCAAAGAGTCCCGAGTTGCAGATCTCTGCAGAGCAACAAAGCACTTCCACAGCTGTGTCCAGACAGAAAGGAAAGGGGACGAGTCTTTTCGGGTTGGTGGGAGGGAGATGCCATTTCTTTTTCTCTATTATGTCAAGGCCTAGGTTAAGGAGGGGCTGACAAACTTTCTAGAAAGGTCCACATGGTGAATATGTAAGGCTTTGAGGCTCGGGTTTTCTCTGACACCACTACTTACTCTGCCACAGTAGCAGGAAGGCAGCCACAGATACCTGGGAAATGAATGGACGTGCCTATGTTCCAATAAAACTTTATTCATAGATACAGTTAGGGGGCCGCATTTGGCCCACAGGGAGTTTGCTGATCCTGCTGTAGATAACAGTAACTTCAGATGGAAGGCTGACTTGGACAATGCCCAAAAACAAGTCAAGAAAATGCTTTTTATCTTTGCCATGATTTGTAATAAAAATTACCATTCTCTGAAGAATATAAATATAAACAAGAATTCTAACAATGAAGTATTAGAGTCACATTTGAGCCATAGAGAAGAAAATTAAATACTTTTGTACTTCAATAACTAAATTATTTTCTAATTCCAAGATTATAGGCGTGAGAAGAAAGAACATGAAGAGGAAAGCCATTTAAAGCACTCATTTAAAGTTAATTTTTCATTTTCCACAGCTTGCTGTCAACTAGGGAATGACTTACCTAACATGATTATAAGAAATGGTTTTGCTCTTTGATCAGGAAGCTCAGAACACTAAATATGGAGTAATGGTTTCAGTATTATTGCAAGCCATAATGGAAATGATTTGCACTATGGTAGAAAGAAAAAGAGAAAAAAAAAACCCTCAAGAATTGTTAATTAACTCCACTGTTTTTCCACAAATGCTAGGAGTATTAAAAACAAGATTGCTGAAGTGCAAACATCAGGATTTAATGAACAATGGGGTGTAATTGAAGTAACAGAGAATGACTTAATCGGGACAGTGGGTTGTTTAATCGTGGGGATAATGGATCTTCTGCAAGGACAAACTAAATGGAAGAGAAGGAGTTGGGGAGAGTTGGGGAGAGGTAGGTGGAAGTAGGCAGAGGTAAGGACCCACTAGGAAGCACCTAGATGAGAAAGTCCAGCTTGAGCTCGCCAGCGCTGTGTTATATATGAAACATTTTACTACACACTATTGTCCCCAAATGGTAACCGCTGGGGAAAAAGCCAGACGGGTGTGGGCTGGCCTAAAACCTTCAATAAATCATAATGGAGGCATTACAATTTCTGCAGGCATGTCCCAGTGCCTTTTTGAGAATTTCTAATAATCTTAAAGACTTTCTTATAGATACGAGAATGAGTGCAATAAGATGTTTGTCAGAACAGTTTCCCAGGGTGCCAAGATACTATCTCTCCAGTACAGCAGATTGGCAAGCTCATTTCCTGGGTTTAAGAGTTCAAAAAACCATTTCTCGCTTAACTTTGATTACAAGTCATACTCCTCTTGCTAATTCAGCACGCCTGCTACGAGTTATTGGTTTTTCTCATCTCCTCTTGAAAGTGAGGCAAATGCCCCTGCTCCCACGGGCCTACCTTCCTGGAACTGAACTTCTCAGGCCTTCCCACTTCTCCTAAACTGCAGGCCTCCGTCCTGAAACCCTGCTCTTGATGCAGGGACAGTGGAAGAGGGCCTGGGGACCATTAACCAGCGCGGGGTAAACAGCAGCTGGCTCGCTGGGCTGTCAAATCTGAATCCCCGGGTATTAAAGGAAGTCTAAGGTTCTGGGTGTGGGCATGGCCTCCCCGCTGCTAGTGTGCGGCAGGAAGCTGATACGAGGGCGGACTGCCTCGCTGGACCACCAGCCCGGGGTTCTGGACAGCTGGCTGCTTCCAGAACAGAGGACAAATGGCTTTGCTTAGACTAAGACAGGGATTTTCCTCCCAAGACACAAGAGACAAAGCATGACTTCCCAGAGCCCATTTGTTAGTATAATGATTCTATGCTGATGAAATTGGCAGGCTGTCTTGATGTTCTAGAAAACACCCCACACACACCTCAGGAGAACACATCCTAATTTTAGAGGTGTGAAACCTAACTTTCAGGTTGTTACAGGAGCTGCCGTGTTTGTGAGCACGCAGCCCAACAGGAGTTTGGGGGCCTTTTCTCAAACACATCCCTGCCAGGGCACCAGGCTCCATCATTTCAAGTTGCTCATGTGGCTGCTCTAGATTTTTCTCTGACTCTTTTCCTTGAAAGAATTTTCACACACAAACACACATACACAATTGAATTTGTTCATCACACCTTGGTTTTCAATTACACAAACCAGCTCAGGCAAATTTAGCAAAGCAAGACATTTAAAACAACTGGGTATGCAGCCTGGGAGGGGGCTAGAGGGAGACACGTGGGACAGACGGGGCGAACAGGACAGAGGAAAGGAGAAAATTAGAAATATGATGGTTCAGGCTGGGGAACTTGTCTGAAAGGAAATGAAAAACCTTAAATTTTTTATATTGACCTTCTGCTAACATTTTGTCACACAAGCTTAGACGGGATCTTGTGCCTTCTCTCGAGCTTCTAGTATAATCACCCACTGCGAAAGGGAGGTTGAGACAGGTCCGATAAAAAGCATTCAAAATCATTCTCAAAGGCAAGAGTCACAGAAACACGCGGCCCACCCCCTTTCCAGCCCTGACTCTATCCACCGGCAAATCCGAATTTGAAAAGGAAGATGGGTAGATTTAATTTTCCATTTGCCTTTTCCTCAGGGGCTATAAAAGGGGAAGAAAAGAATTTCAAGAGTCGACATGAATTTCTTCAACATCAAGTAATATTTTGATGACGAGTTGAGTGCTAACAAATCAGAAACACATGGTCTTAATTGACTGTGAAATAAATAATGTTCTCAAAGAAAGGGAGGAAAAAAGCATTCAGATGTAAAGCATTAAACAGGACTCAGCCCTCAAAAATTGCTTCGGGGCATCTGACTTCTTCCCCCAATCCCACCTCCCTGCTGCTCCTTCCTGACTAGGTTCAATGTTTTCATGAAACTAAAACACTGCTGGATTCCCCGACCTACATTCACTCGCAAACATTTCTCTTTGGGGACGTCTTAGTCTGTTTTCTGTTGTTATAACAAAATACCAGCTTCACCTGAGGCCGCGCGAGTTCTGAAAGCAGAGAGACTGATTTAGCTCACAGTTCTGAGGGCGCAAGAGCATGGTGCCGGCATCTCCTGGCTTGGGTGAGGGCCTCATGCGGTGAAGGGAAAAGAAGGTGTGGCACAGACCGTATGGCAAGAAAGGAGGAGACAGGAAGTCCCCTGCTTATGAAACCTACTCCCTCAGGAACTACAGCATATCAGTCCCTGCCCTGTGCAAGGGCAGAGCGTGTGACCTGATTAACTCTTCAAGGCTCCACCAGCTGGCAATGCAGGCACAATGGCAATTAATTTCACCATGAATTTAGTGGCCACAAACAATATCCACACCACATCAGGGAGGTTTGGGGCTTCTGAAAAAGTCTCAAAATAAAAGCCTGGACATCTCCAAGCTTAGGCCCAAGGGCCTGGGTCTGCAGACACACCAAGGATCAGTGGAAGGGATCTCCGGGGCCTGCTCGGAGCTCAGCTTTTGTTCTCCAAGGTAGCCAGGGGTGTTCCCCAAGCTGGATGCACGTCAGAATTATCTGGAAAGAGTAAAGAACGCTTCTGTGGCTGGGCTTGGTCCTCAGGGAAGGCCCCGGCACTGGTACATCTACTCATGGATCTACATTTCGAACAAACGTTGCACGAGATCTGAATTAAGCTGAATAAAGTCTTACACTGTGTGCAGGTGCCAGGTGATGGTCTAAGTGCTTTATACAATATGGGGTCTTTCAATCCTCACCACACCCTGTGAGATGGGCAGGTGCCATAATCATCATCTTCATTTTACACATGGGGAGACTGAGGCACAGAGAGGTTTAGACTTGCCCAGTGCCACAGAGCTACGCAGTGGCAGAGGTGGGATTCACACCTGCTTGCTCCAGGCTTTAAAGCCCCCTACTGACGGTTTTCAAGCAGCATCACAGCACCAGGGAGCGCATTAAAAATGTGAATTTCAGGTCACACCCCAGGGCCACTGAAGTAGAAACTCCAGGCTGCTACTTAGCAATTGGTGTCTAACAACATCTCAGGGTGAGTGTGATGCATGCTGAAGTTTGAGGACCACCGCATCACCTCTGAGATGCAGATGGAGAAAGGTTTTCCAGCTCAGCCTCCCACCTCTCAGACAGTGGCATCTTTAATGGTGGATGAGCTACATCTCGAATCCAGACCTGAAAACAGCTGACTTGAGGACTTTTCTCCCACCAGACAACATAACCGAACTGCGTTCCACAGCAACGTGGCGCTTTCTCCAATTAGGTAGTGAATTCTTCCAAGATGATACTGCAGGAGTCGCATCCAGAGCAAAGCCACAAGACTCTCAGCTCCTTAGTGAGCAATACCCAAACCCCATGGTAATTTTCCCCTCCCTCTCCACTAATGAGATGGTAAAGAAGCTCAGAATCTCCAAAAAGCTAAAGATCAAACCAAAACACAGCAATCCCTCCCCCAAGTCTATATTAACAGAAGCATTTAGAAAACTCGTAAGTAATTCTGGAGTTACAACACTTTCCACGCAGGGCTCCCTCTCTGAAATTTCTGAGCATGCCCTAAATTGGTCTCTCTTCATTCAGGGAAGGTGGCAGGTGGGTGGAGTGGGAATGGGTTAAAAGGAAGTTCTCTGATTGTGAAACCCTCCAGAAGCCAGGCCGTCATCTTCCTGTGGTGATTTACAGCGTTTCTCTAAAAATATCTATGAGATCACAGTACATTAAGTGCATGACACCAAACATTTGTAACTACTCCATGAAAATAAAGTAAGGGCGTCATGTTGCATGGGGAACGCAGTGGAATTTGTCTTGTGTTATCGTTCTAAAATAAGACGGCCTCAATTTGGTTGAAATATATCTTCACACATTGTCTTTCCCGAGCAGAGCCATTTGAGAAATTCTGATTGCAATTATAAGTGCTGAATAGGGAGTACTTTGCATTTCCTTTGACGATGCCGAAAGCTATAAGCAATCCTGATATTAAAATCTTTGGAAATTGATGAGTACCTCAGGCATCATTACAATGCTTTCTCCCCCAATCCAAGTAATTAAAACCTATTATGTGAACACGTGTTAATACTTTATCAACTACTGCTTTTAATTAACTAAACGTATGAGGCCTCCAAGGTGGCCAGCAGAACGCGGCAGAAGGATGTGGCTTCAGCTGAAGTGACCCCACCCCCAACCCTATCCCGACCTCTACGTCCAGCCAGATTTACTTGAGCCTCTAGACGGGGCGCTTTATGGCACACTTACCACAGTGCTGAACTCGGGAACCTGCCACAGCAACCAGTCTTCGTTCAGGGTGTAGAGTGCTTTGCAGGTGATCACGTCCACGGGCCCCTTGTTTATTTTCTGGTTCAGAGTCGTCACCAGCAAGTAGAAGGGCTCTCCAACAGTCTCCTTGGAAAAGACACAAAAGCGACAGTCCGCTTTCCGCAGAACCCACTGTACTTTCCAAAGAATTAAAGTTTCCGTTTATGGCAGCTCGTCAGGAGACAGGAGGCAGTGTTTTCTAACAATCAACACGAAACTCCCAGGAAAATACCGTACATATCGCTCTGCTTGGGATTGGGCGCAAAACCCAGGAAGCGGCTTCCTTTTGCCTGCGCGCACGCACGTCTGCGCATGCGCACGCACACGCACAGCGCTCTGCCCCCGTGCACTATTTGACGCTTGCGCTGGTTTACGGTGGACTACGGCTTCTCTGTGGGCTGGTGCCTAAGAGCAGTATACGCGATTTAACCTTTGTTTACATTCCTGTTTAATCACTTCTAGCAACCCAAAAATAAATGACATTTTTAAAATGCACATCAACCTTGAAAACAAGGATGAATGGAAGATTATTTTATACATTTGCTTAAGGAGGCTGCTTTTTAGTGTTAACAGTCTTTCATGAGGGAACTGACTTTGGTGTAAGCCAGGCCTGTGCTTGCCTTGCCCAGACACCTCTGCACAGGCCCACCCTGCGCCTCTGGTGGCACTGGCCTGCAGAGGCAGACTGGGGTACTCCTTTCCCAGGACCAGAGACAGTTCCGAGTCCTCCAAGGCTCTGCCCCGACATCAGGGCTATCCTGACGGCTTCCAACTCCAAATGGCTGCTGGGATCACTTTTCCTGGGTGGGAGCTGCCTCCTTTGCTGTTACAGACCTGCCTCAAACCTGCAGCCATTACCTGTTGCTAAGGACTCTGGGCAGCTCCAGTGGGAGGCTGTGTGTTCTGCTTCCTTCCAGGCATGTGGCCCAGGTCAACTAGAGAGTATCTGCTAAATCGTCTGCCTTCTGTGATCCATGGAGGTTAGGCCAATACATGGGGAATGGGGGCCAGGAAGTCACAGTGCCTCAGTGAAGATGAAAGGCAGCCACCTGGCTCAGGCGTGAAGCCCAGTTTACAAAGTCAGGCTTACAGCCAGCGTGCCCAGCTTTCAAAGGAGGGGTCTACTGCCTTTCTCACCGGTTCTCCCTTGATCAGGTAGATTTACCTGGGGCTCTTTTTAGTTTCCTGGGATCCCCCCCCCAACCTGGCCCTTTCTTTATACTTCCTGCAAACACATTTGCCCTGTCTGGTCCCTGGGATCCCTCCTACCCCTTTTGGCTCCTCACCTGGCCCTGTCCACTCACTCTGGGCTTCCTTCATCTCTCTGCTCCTGGGGATCATCCCCAAGTCTCTCCTTCAGTGCAGGACAGAAGGGGAGTGTCCAGAATGTTCCCAGGTGGGGAAGCTGGTGGGACCAGTACATGACACTTTGTTTCTCATGGGAAACTTCCTTTATTTAATGATTTACAAAACTCACCAAAGTTTGCTGTTTCCCCCGCCCACTTCAGTAACATCCTGACCACAAACCTGTGGCCCTACTTCTCTGTTCCTCTAGCACAGATCACAGACATGGCTGAGAGCCCTTGTGCACAGGCTGGACATGCCGCAGAGGTTGGATCATAGGCCAGAGGGGCTCTCCTGGGCCATGTGGGAGGTGGCTCCTGACTCAAGGGTGCCTCAGTTGGGGATTCTCCAGAATTCTCCAGAGTGTAGCCAGACTGAGTTGGTAACATCTGGTCTTACACTGCTGCCCTCACCCTGCTTCTAACCATGGCTAACCATCCTCAGAATCCCTGGACGCCCCTCAAGAATTCAGCTACTGTGGCCCCACTGGGCTCCACAGTACACCTACCGACGTGGGATCCTGGAGAGGAGGCCGGGGCATCCATAGTTTGAAAACTTCTAGGGGGATTCTGATGTGGCCAACTTAGGGAACCCCGGGATTATGGAGTTTCTTTGTGACCACTGAGCACAAGGTCTAGGTGAGTTGCACCTGCAGGGGACACGACTCTCATTATCCAGGGGCTGAACTTAGGTGTTTAACAGACTATTTCTGACTCTACCTTCTCAGCATACAGCAGGGTGGTAAGGGCTCCCAGACCTACACTGGCCATGGGACCTGGGCAGAGTCCTTTCTATTCTGTGTGCCTCAGCTTCCCCAGATACAACAGGCACTGACCTCATAGGACTGTCAAGGGGGTTAAAAGAGGAAAAATGAACAAAGCTCTTAGCGTCATGTCCGCCACAGCCAATAAATGGCAGGCCTCAGTAAGTGGCAGTTAGTACTTACTTTTCCCCACCAAGCCTTGGTGCCTTCAAAGGGGCGATTACCTGGAGGTGCAAGTGCTGCCCACTCAGCGTCTGTGGGACAGGGCAGGAGGACCCAGTTAGTGTCCCGTAGCCCTTGGGGACACCTGGTTGAGGGGCATCGGGTCCTCCGCACCGGAGGGAATTATTCACTGAAAGTGAAAGTATCGCCGACTGGCTCAGTGCCACTTCCTCCGGGGTGCTGCACCACCCCCCCAACTCGAGCATTCCGCACACTCTTGAATCAGCACTGAGAAATCTTGACCCAGAATCCTTTGCTCAAGGGGACCTCTGGGCTTGGTGCCCAGATCTTCTGAATACCTCACCCTTTTCATGCCCGAGAGCAGCTTTTGAGCGCTCAGAGTGACAATCACAAGACCCTGGTAGACAGAGCTGGAGAGGAATCTGAAACCAATGATCAGCCCGCTCACATGGTGGACGGAAAACCGATGCCAGAAGGGAAAGGCCTTGCCCAGAGACACTGCTAGGTGGAGATGATCTTAGAGCCCACATTTGCTACTTCTAACAAGATTCCTAGTCCAGTGCTCTTTCTGCTACCTCAGGGGTTCTCAAACATCGGGCACACAGAATTACTTGGAGGAGCTTGTGGAAAACATGGATAATTGGGTCCAGCCTCTGAGCGGGAGCTTCTGATTCAGCAGGACTCTGGTGGGGCAACTGTTGGCCTTCAAAGACCAAGATCAGGAAGAGGGTGAGAGTCCTGCTGCCCCGATTCAGCAGCAGCTGGGGCCGAAGCAACCACAGTGGGAAATGCAATATATTCACCCCAGAAACACCCACTCAACTCCTCCCCAAGCATATGATGATTTATACCAAATAAACAGAAAAGGAGGCAGATTTCATTAATCTTAATAAGCGAGCATTGGATTGGGAGAGGAAGGAGTCAGTAAAAAATTTCTAAAAAATTGTTGTGCATCTACTTGTAAGATTGCATTAAACATTAAACTAAGCACAGTCTATTTAAAGTGCTGCTTTTGGATCTCAACTTAAGTAGCACTGTTAAAACCTGTGGCATAGCAGTGCATCTTATTCAGAGTTTAATTAGATTTTGAAACTAGCTGCAAATACACAATTATGCAGTTCCGCTGGAATCTGAATGTCTTGTGAAATTAAAGAAGGATAAGAACCTTCCATACCAGGGGCCTCTGAGAGCCCAGCAAAGATTGAGTCTAAGAGAATATCCTGGTTTTCATATTAATATTTTATAACCATAATGGCCTGCATTTATGGAGTGCTCACTCAGAGCCAAGCAATCGCATCTTCTCATCTGGCCTTCAAAACTGTCCTAAATGTTCTTTTTTCAATTCTGTGGGTTATGCAACCAAGGAAGTTGGGAAGTCTAGATTTGTGCCAAGCAGTAGGCTCCAAAGCCCCACCACTCTATTGGCACCTGGGAAGTTTGCATTCAAAAAGACTTTGAAATTCAATTCATTACCACCAGTTCAGGCAGTCACTCCAAGAAAGTCAGCTCTAGGGACTAGAGGCTCTTTGGGGACTTGCTTCGGTGTGGAATGGCTGGTACAAAGAGACTGTCACTAGCCGACAGCCTATTGGTAGGGAATGGGTATTTCTAAAGGGTTTCTGAAGATCTGAAAACAATTCGTTCTCATCAGTATTTAAAATCTTCTCTTGTCTCAGTACATTTTCTTAAATGGGCCAGCAGGGCTGTGGGTGCCGAATTATTGTTAAAGATGAGAAGGTGGGTCCACTGGAAGAGTCTTACCTCAGGAAATTGTAAATGAATTACACTTGCATAGGCCAATTACAGCAAAAATGGTTTTTCTTTTTATGTTTGCCTCTGTCTGTTCCTGGTGAGGACCAGGATTAAATGTGGTTCAGTGCTGACACCATAGAATGTTCAGGACTCACGCTGGCAAAGACATCAGCATCTGCTAAAAATACGTGCTATTGTCTTACCTCTGACATTGCTCAGGGCTGTGACACTCACCCGAAGGAAACCAGAAAGGCAGACAGACATCCAGTTTGTGAGCAGTTTCTCGACCACAGACTCGGTGCGCCGAAGCATGAGCTTGGGCTGCATGTTGCTGCACTGCTCCATCAGGTCCCTGGTCAGCACCTCCAGGATGCTGGTCAGGTAGACCAGCTTGGTTTGCAGGGCGATGGTCAAGAAGGACGCAAACAGACACCTGTTTCAGAGCAGAACCTTGGTGAGCGCCCGGCCACGGTCCTGGCCAGTGGTGGTTTCCATGGACACATGCTGGGGAAGGGGCGCTGTCCTCCTGGGCACTGTTCTGCTTTTTAATGTTTAGGTTTTGGTCAGTTCTGTCCTTAAGTCATAAAACCACACACCAGCGTTAACTTTAATGCTGTGTTTTCGGCACTTCAGCTAGAGTGGTAATAAGAAGTAAGTCTCTTTCCAAAAATTTCAGGGTGTTTTTACAATTAAAAATAACACTTCTGCTTTTTTGACTAAGAATTCATTTTTTGTTGGTGTTGGGTTTTTTTAGGGTTTTGGAGGGGACTGTTGTGTGCGAGTGTGCTTCAAAACAGAAGTTCTGTTAGGTGAAATGAAGCTGTTGTGGCTGTGTAAATGCCCAATCAAATGCTCTAGAAAGTTGGATACAATGGTAGAAGGCTATAACCCCGGCATTCTGGGAGGCTGAGGCAGGAGGATCTCATGTTTGAGCCTAGCCTGGACAACTTAGCGAATTAATGAGACGCTGTTTCAAAATTTCAAAAAAAATTATTTTAAAAGGATTGGAGATATAGTTTAGTGGCAAGGCCCTGGGTTCAGTCCTCAGTTCCGTGAAAATAAATAAAGAAATAAATAAGTAAAAGTTAAAAAATGAGTGACCAATACCTGTCCTTTACTGAGAAGTTCCTCTGCTTTTCAAGGGTGTGGATGACAGTGACCAGGAAACTTTTATTACAGATGAGGGCACCCAAAGCCGCAAGACTTTCATTCTTGTCATTAGCATCTCTGTTCTGGATGAACAACAACAAAAAAGAATATAATATCACGTAAGTTTACAGTTAGAAAGTAGGTCCACAATGGGATTTCCAAGACAATGAATCATTTTAATACTGCATTCATGATTCAAAAAACCCACAGTAAGAATTCAAAGCCATAATAATGGAGATGATAATGGGGATGATAACACTTCACAAGTCAGGCAGTCACGGGGCTCAAAATGAAAACTTAGAGACTTACATGCATGTCTTCAGTGAAGATGTGTGTGAAGCCACCTGACTGAGAGGAAGGAGACATTTTCATTATTCATAACATCCAAAGGAAATGAATAGTGTATTTTTGTTATAATACTGAGTCCATTTTAATAAAGTAGAGAAACTATTTGCTAATCTGAAGAGCCCCGAGGTGTATGCTTGCTGCACACCCTCGAAGACATAAGAAATAATTATTCACCTCTCAAGAAACACCACTGGCCCAAAATCATTCTAAGAAAAGTAAGTTCCATTGCACATCGGTCCCACTTTGGTAGATGAAGGGATCATCTCACACTTATTTAAGAGAGTGGACTCAAAAGTGAAAGAAGTGGCAGCTGAAGATTAGGCAAATGTCAGACCACTCCTTGGCTCCCGAGGATAAATACTAATTTATGTCAGTAAGTTTTAACAAGGCTTAGCCGACTGGCATCTGCTGACTCCATTCAGTGTTACACAAGAAGGAGAAGAATGGGGTGGTTAAAAGGATTGCATCTGGAGCCAGAGTACTTGGGGTCCAGTCCTGGTTTTATCATATGCTGGTCACATGACTTGGAACAATTATTTAACCTCCAGTGCCTGATTTCTCTCATCTGCAAAATGGGGACAAAAATGGATCTATCTCTTAGGCTCCTGTGAATGTGAAACAACCAACCAAGCCCATGTGTGTACTATATTAGCTGGTATTATTGTTTCTATCCCTAATTTATGGCAAAGTACATCACAGTGTTCTTACCCCACTGGTTTTGAAAAATATTTTATATACTATGCTATGTAGCTCATAAGCACAAACTCTTAAATGTGAGTTTTCAGGAAGTATGGGAAAGCCAGGGGTGGTGACACAAGCCTGTATTGGGAGGCTGAGGCAGGAAGATCACCACAAGTTCCAGCCTGGACTACATAGTGAGACCTTGTCTCAAACCACTACCCCCCCAAAAAAAATCATAAATATTATTGGAATTAATGATTACATTTTAAAAGCACATTGAGTAACACTTCAAATGAATCAACTGAATGCCCATTTAGTATTCTCTCTCTCTCTCTCTCTCTCTCATACTGAGACTTTGGGCTAATTTTATATCTCAGTAAAGTAAATTTCTTCTGCAGAGAATCTTGTTCCACAGTTTCAAATCTCTTAGCCCAAGCAGAAGACCTCAAACTATTTTGGTCATGCGTTTTCTCTAGAAAAAAGCAAAGGAAAAAACAAAAACAAAAACACAGACCCTGAGCTTGCTTTTTCTAGTCCCTAACATTTTCCTGCTGAGTCAACTCCACATAAACAGGCAGATCAGTCAGGTGGCTTCTCCATCTTAGATAAGGTAACACCAGCCGGCTCTCTAGGGCTCTCCCTTCCTTTCATTCAGATTTCCCTCTTCTAGGAGGTTAGCTTCTCTGCTTACCCTTATTTCTGCCCTTATTTTCAGCGAAACAGAGAAGAGGACTCCGGTGAAAAGCAAGGCTGCAGGAGCCAAAGGCGACAGGCAGGCACAAAACCAGGGAACTGGCGCCTGCCGGCCCCTGCCCGGAACCTGCCCTCTCCTCTGGGGTCTGCCTCTCGGCTGTCTGGTGGGTGTCGATCAGTCAGGTCCTCCCTCCAGCGCCCAACCTCCGGGCTGAGAGGATCCGGCTCCTGATCAGCTGGCGCAGCGCCTAATTAATACGAGGACCTATTTGCAGCCTGGAGCGCATTTCAGGTAGCAAAGTCTGGATGTCGCGTCTCCCCGTTCTCTGTCCTAATTATTATACATTCAGTTTTGACTTAGGTTTTCTTGATCGGGTTCTGACAAGCCAACACTTGGTTTTCCCGGATCTACTCTTTTTGTTTTTGTTTTTTTTGTGGTGCCGGGGATTGAACTCAGGGCCTTGTGCTTGCAAGGCAAGCACTCTTAACTACTGAGCTAATCCCCAGCCCCCCGGATCTACTCTTTTAATGACCCTTTTGCACTTCAATTTTTATGGCTTTCCCCTTCAGGATCATACATAACTCTGAGTTAAATCAGTCCAGCTTCTTGTAACTATCTCACTTCTACAATAATGCAGCATTGTTATGGGGACTGCGTTCTGTTTGGTTGTGCCTCCTTAAATACTCATATACTCATCACTGTGTCTTGCTCTTGATTACTGGATTTAGAAGACAAGAAAATTTCTTTTTCAGGCCACAGATTACTCTATTCAGCACTCAAGGACAATCATTAACTGTAAAAGCCCACACAGTACTCATGTTGATGGTTGAAATCTCCATGATTTTTATTGCTATTAAATTCTTAATAGGGATCTCAAAGAGCTGGGAGAGAGGACTTGACACCTTTGCTGAACACCTGTGCAGTCACCCCAAGTGAGGGAATTGACCCCCCCCACCTCCCCAGGGGGGCTGCTGCCATGGAAATGGGTGGAACAGCAAACAGCCAATCTGGTGCCTGGTACCCTTGAAGGATAAGTTAAAAAAAAATATGGGTGCAAACAGTTGAAGTCTTATTTATAGCCTTCTTGATTTACAATACTAAAGCTTGGCCCTCAAAATATGGAGGGTGTTTTATAGAGCTATCCCAACCTCCAGACACAGCATCGCATATCATGGTGTGTACTTCTAGAATTATAGAGAGGCTGGAAATTGCTTACAGCTTGTGTCTGGGTTTTTGAACTCTAGGCATCTGGCCAAGCATAGCCAAGAAGCTTCTGGTAAGGTGATACAGACTCTCCTCTGGCCTGGAGAGACTTCTGGCTTTGCTTAGAAGTCTAGATTTAAATATGATCATTGGCGTTGATGTATTCTAGAGGTTGGGTCTCTTGGTGGACACCAGTTCCGGGCCCGCCCCCCACCGAAGAAGCAATATGGTGGAACTGGGGTTTCGGGACACGGAAGTGATGAGACAGAGAATGAGTGAGGGCCTCGCCAAAGGCTTGCGAGGGTAAATGAAGAAGGCTGAGTGAGTGGGTGAGGAAATGGAGGTGCCAGAACAGAGGTGAGACCAGAACTCAAAGTGCTAGAGAGACTCTTCCCTGGAGTTCTAGAACAATTAATTGATCATCTAGTGCAACTATTTCTAATAAACAAGGATGATACAAAACTGATCAGCTCAAGAAAAATGGCTGAAGAGAGCCATAAAAACTCTACACTGTTAAAAATGCCTGTTTTCAACTCAAATCCCATACAAGTCGGCTTCCCTCCCTTTTGCCTGTTAGTGCTTTTCATTTCCAATAGAGAAGTAATAGTGAATAATCTAGTAGCTGCAATGGAAGTCAGGCAGATAAACACAACAAATTGGCCAGCCCACAATTTATTGATTTTGAAATGAATTAGCTCACTTCCCAGCTACAAATTCAGTTCTAAACTGGTAGTAAAATAAAGCAAAAATCATCACTTTGAACTTCCATCCCTCTTAGGTTTTTGTTATGGACAAACAAGTAATCGCCAGTGACCCATCACTGTTTTATACCCTAATCAATGCAATTAATAATTATCTTCCTCCTTGCTCTGCTTAAATTTAAGCCAGTATGTTGAACCAAGTGTATTATCTACAGCTGCCTTGGAAGAAAATACCTTCATTATTATTCAAGACTCAACCTTAGGAATATGATCAATGCTTTTTTACCTCAGGGAAGAAAGTTCTCAGAGCAAAATGTTTGTAGTCAAGGAAGGGAACAGTTCCAAAACTATCAACCACATCCAATTTATCCATCTGCAGCTCAGCAAAGCCTGCAAAACAGAATCCCAAGAGCAATATTTTAACTCCACAAACAATGGATAAGATCTTCTGCTGTTTTGTCTAACGCAGAGTATGACCTTGGTTTTCATTAAAGAAGAAACAATAGATAATTACTTGGTTGGCTGCAGAAAAGAGCTGAAGTAAAACACAAAGCCAGGCTCTGGCCCTGCTGTTCAGTTGTCTTCTATTTTACAAACACTTCTCATTACCGCGGCCATCTCCATGTAAGGGCGAACATTAAAATAAAAGTAAAATAGCCTTGTTTATCCACAAATACAATTCCAGAGCCTACCGTCACGGATCTCCTTCCGGAGTTCGCTTTCCAAGAGTTCCAGCTGTTGACTCTGTTTGCGACTCAGCTCCTTCGATTTCTGCCTGGTCACCCCCACAGCCGCTAGGGAGACAGAGATGTTCCATCAGATTGATGTGTTAACTTGAAAAATGAAAACAAGGAAAGAAATAGAGGTAGAGAGATGGAAAGAGAGATGAAGAGAGAGAATGAGACAGAAATAGCACTTAAACTGGGCATTGTGGTGGATGCCTGTAAATCCAAGCTACTTGGGAGGCCAAGGCAGGAAAACTGAATGTTTGAGGCCAGTCTGGGTCATGTAGCAAGACCCCGTTTCAAAATCAAAAAAGAGTGCTGGGGTTGTAGCTCAGTGGTAGCTTGCCCTTGGGGTCAATCCCCAGCATGGCAAAGGGTAAAGGAAGGAAGAAGGAAGAAGGAAGGAAGAGAAAGAAGGACATAGCATTCAGACTAGATTTTATCGAAGGAAATTTTCCCAGTGAGTGTCATTCTAAAGAAGAGCATGCTAAAATGCAACAGGGAAAAACAAAAACAAACTACTCATCTTAAAGTGAAAACTAAATCAAATAACCTTCACTTGTGACCAAAGATCCCAGCTGACAGAAAAGTAATGAAACAAGCCAAGTCTCCCTGCAACCACAGGCCACTTATATTGTTCCATTCTTTTTCAACATTTCCGAACATCCCTGGAGAAATAAAGTTGTGCAGCAAGTACAGAAAGAAACCACTGATCCACACTTGGCTCTATAAGCCAGACCCACACAGCTCTGGTGGGGGGACATCAGCATGAGTCAGAAGGAACCCCCCTGTGTGGATGCTGCTTCTTTCTCCACCTCATTTCGCCTCTGTGTGCTGAGGAGCTGAGCAGACGAAGCTGGCACTTGGGTTCACGGCCCTGCTCTGTGCGACCTCGGGTTTGCTCCCCAGCATCCCTGGGCCTGGCTGTTTATCTGTAAGCCTTCCAGCCTTGTTGTGATGTGGAGAGGATTGCAAGGAGTAACTCCAGAAAGCATTTAGAACGGAATCTCTACAAGAACGACTATGCAGTAATTGTCAATAATCACTATTATTTTAGGAAGCCTCTCCTCTTTTAACAGGAATTACATGATCAAAGGGCTCTGCTACCAGTAGATGTGAAAGGTGCTGGAGGAAACCAAGTTTCAGCTCTTTGTTAGACCCTGTCACAGAGTGAGCAGGCCTAACCATTATGCACACTGTGCACCTTGAAGAAAGGGCCGAGTACGCAGCCATTCCCAAAGTTGCTCAGCCATAGAACCCCTTTTCCCAGGAGTATCACTTGGGAGCGTGGTTCCCCAGGCTGCACTTTGAGCACCAGTGGCTTGGGCATACACAGGGAGCTGGCGGGGCATACCGTACAGCAGGGAGCTTTTCCCAACAGGAGTCTCCTGGAGGATCTGTAGGTGGCAGGCCTAGGGCAGGCGGGCTTAGTGTTTTTGCCAATGGTATGACTGACAAACTGAAGAACATACTTACTGGAGCTGCTGGGGACATAAGTCTCCCTGGACTGTGTAAGAAGAGGACAAGAAGTTTACAGGGCTTTGCAGCTGTAAACAAAGCAATGTGTCCCATTTAGCCCACTCTACCATAAAGAACAGAAAGAATCTCTACAAAGAAAGTGAAGGGAGAGGACTGAAGGGTCACACAAGCATAGATCAGAGGTTTCCAGTAGGGCACCAAGTGGACATGACTCTTCAGCAAAGCTGGTGTACGTGAGCCCTGCATGGTGGCGCACACCTGTAATTTCAGCACTTGGGAGGTTGAGGCAGGAGGACTGCCATGAGTTCAAGGCCAGCCTGGGCTACATAGTAAGTTCAGGGTAAACTTGAGCTACACAGTGAGACTATATCTCAAAAAAACAAATGATAACTAAAGCAAACAAAAAACAAAGCCAGACAACAAAACAAAGCTGGTGGAGTCTCAAGACACCGCCCAGCCTTCGGACTGTAAAGTAACCAACCTTCTTCACTGAGGCCTACATTGGCCCGGATTTTATTAAAATATCAGCCCAATTTCAGACTCCAAACACATGACAGGGGAGGGGCAACTTGGGAAGAGCATTAAAAAGAATGCCTGAAATAATCAACAACAGAGCAAAACTGGATCTCTGGAAAGTGAATGCATTCGATTGAGCCAGTTAAGATTCACACCCATGAATCTTTCCGTCACCAGACTGGGGATGACCCATGGGGAAGGACCAGGACTCACCTCAGCTTCTCTTGATCCAGAGATACCCACAATTATCAGCAACATAACAGGTGCTCAATAAAAACAAGGTAAATGTACCCAGAGACGAATAAATGGATGAACGAATGAACGAACGAGTGAACATATAGAAGAGAAAACATTAACGACTGCCTCTATAGTCTAAAATATTAGAAAGCCTAATGGTTATGTTCCCTCAGCAGATATGAAGTGCTACATTAGTTGGTGATGAAGAACTCTTTTTCAAACAAGAGTGTTATGGTTTATATCTAGATGTCCCCCCAAATCTCATGTGCCCACAGGTGGGCCTTTTGGGAGGTGACTGGACCAGGGAGCTATGATGCTTATCAGAGGATTAGTCCACTAATGAGTTTATAACTATGACGTGGAGAGGCGAATCCTGGTTCAGGCGGTGAGTCACTGGGGGTGTGGCCCAGCAGGGTCTATCTCCCTCCTCCTCCCTTGATCTCTCTCTGCTTCCCACTACCCTGCCATGGACTGTTTTTCCTCTGCCATGCTGCCCTGCGTTGGAGCCAGTCAACTATGGACTGAAACCTCTACAAACTCTGAGCCAAGATAAACCCTTCCTCCTTAGAGTTGTGGGTACTGGGTATTGTGTCTCAGCAATGAGAAAGTGACTAATGACAAAAAGGAAATAGGTTTAGAATGAAAATCAGCTCAGAAGTAGAGGTCACAGACTAAATGGTTGCAGGGGTCAAGAACACAGATGGCTTGAGGGGTCAGGTGAAGAAAACGGAGTGGTGGACACTGTGGTAAAAACCCAGGGAGACATTTCTTCTTTCAAGGGGTTAGCTGCTACAAAGCTCTAGTAAACTATGGAAAACACTGGGCTCCAATGATTCGGATCTTTCAAATTTTTAAAAATGTAAATTACATAATCTGAAATGTTGTCAAGTTCTCCAGTTTTAAAAAAAATGTCATGTGGCCCAACAAAACACACTGGCGTGCCAGATCCAGCTAGCAAGCAACCACATGGGACCACTGTGCTCAGAGAGATCTTGGAACATTGTAGTACGGTACACAGATCACAATTCCAGAGTCTCCTTCTGCCAGGAAGAGCAGGGGGTTGGGAGCAGTGGGTGGGAAGGTGGTGTCTGGTGGGCTAAGGAGGCAGCACAAGGTGACTAAGTTCTGGGAATTCATAATCACAGATGAATTCTGAGAAACTCATGTAGATGGATATTTTCTCACCACAATTCAAATGATTGGAGAAGCAAAGTGGATTCTATTTCTCAAACACCAAGACACCATCTTTGTGACCCAGGCTTTCATTAATGAAACATCCTTAGATTTAAAAAAAAAAAAAACTTTAGAAAGCCCTCAGCATGCTCCTATTATTCCTTTCCCAAAGTTTTGATTTGGGTTTTTACCCATTAATACTTAATTGAAGCAAACAGTCCCCGAAAGCTGAAAGTCTGCCTGCCTGACGAAAGGCCCCAGGGAACGATTTCTCTGTCAAAATTAAACAGGGCACTTACCAACAATGACAATCACGAGCAAGACAGGAAGCACAATCAGAAAGTACCAGGTGGAAGGCACTGACTCTTGTTCTACATAAAGCTCCAAGTTTCCCAGTCTCACCTAATGGGACGAAGAGCACCATTAGACCCAGGGGAGTTAAGCGCCGTATTTACACACACAATCCCCTGCCCCACGTCATCGCCCCCGGGATGCACAAGAAGTGAAGAACTAAGTAAGATACCTGAGCTCAGGTCCATCACTGGGGGACATGGACTATGTGTCTTTGAGAAAATCATTCACTGTGCCTCAGTTTCCTGATACATCAATCGAGGTTGCTGGACTAGACCTGCGGATTTTAGACTTTGGCCCTTTCTGGCCCAGGGGTTTTAAATTGCAGGCAGGAGCCAATGAAGAGGCAGAAGCCCCACCCTACCTTTTATCCTATGAGTCCACACCTGTTTTGTGGTAGGCTGATTTTGAGTGAGACGTACTACAGTGGAAACCAGCTGGGTAATGCTGACCAGACAATTCCTCGGGGCCTTTTCCAATTTTATCATTTCTTTTGGTAATAAAAATTCAGTAAAACTTGAAAAAGGAAAAACTCTGCACCCACCCTTCTTTTTCCATTGCTGCACACACAGTATGAAGGTGCATTTGCATCCTTGCAACCACGCTGTCCTGTGGAGGCATCGAGAGGTGTGGCTGGGGCACATCAGACACTGCCAACCCAGATGCTGCCTGCACCCCTTTCCAGGGGCCGGATCCTGAGTCGCCATCCATCAGCCTCACTCTCCTCCTCACTGAGGCAGGACTGGGTGGTGCCTTGGGGTGGGCCATCTCGAGGGCTCCAAGTGCTGGGTCCTTTCAGTAAATCGGCCCATGGCAGCACTGCTCAGGCCCTTCAGGGGTTTCCTTGGGAAAGGCCAAGGCTGAGCCCACAGGCCTTGACACCTCCTGCTGAACCCCTATGGAGACTCCCGCCGGCTTCCTCCACCCTGCCATGCAGGCTCCCTTAGTGTGACACAAATGCGCCAGGCAGGCTGTGCCTCGGGACCTTGGTGGCCTGCAGTTTCTCAGCCCAGGACTCTCCAGAGCAGCTGGCCCATGGCTCCAGAGCCCTCACTCCAGTGGCACCTCTACAGGCTGGACTTTCTTGCCCACCTGGCCTGCTCATGTGCCCCTACTCCCAGCTCCATCCCCCCCCGCCTCTTCTTTCTCTGTGACCACTGCCCCCACCCACCACATTTTTAATTTACTTTCTTTACTATATGGCCCTGGCAAAGGTTTGTGCTTGTCTGTCCTCTGCTGTGTCCCTATCCCAGCGATGGCATTTGGGAATTAGGTCCTGAACGATGAAGATGGCAAGCATTTGCTCCTCTCAGCCGTCATGGAAGGTGGGGACCTGTGCATTCAGGTGTTGTTACTGATTTTATAATAATCAATATCCTTTCACCATAAAGATGAACAAAGGTAGGCCTGGAGAAGTCTAGTGACATACCTAAGGCCACACAGCTGTGCATACACAGCAGGGCAGCTAGGACACAAACACAGATTTGTTTTTGCCCTCCAATCTGATGCTCTTTTTTCTTGTCCTTTATCCAATTATTTATGACCGTGGGTCATAAAGCTTTTTTTTATATAGACTCTGTGGAGCCTCATTTGCCATGAACGCTAGGAAAGGGTGAGTTCTAATATGTTTCCCTTCTCGGTGGTCTCACAGCTTGATTGTGGGACATAAATACACCAGTGATGAGTCCCTCGGACATGTCTAGGGAAGATCAATTACAAGAAGGATGACTTCATAGTGAAGGAAGCCACTTGGCCCATAGGTTATCTGGGTCCCCATCAGACTCTAGTGCCACCCTGGGTGTGCTGAGGAGGCCTATGTGGGGTTTTTGCTAAGAGACGTCACCTTCACATTTGGGAAAAGAATGACAGCTCGCTGTCAATGGGTCTGGAGATTGTGTTTGCAGATGCTACGATCTAAATGTATGGCTAGAACAAAAGCTATCAAGACTCATTAGTACCACAGACAATGGTGTGTTCAATGCTTTGACATTCAAACAGGCACATGGATGGATTCTGCCAGCTATTCTGGAGGGATTATGCGTAGGCTCACAGTGCTAGCTTTGTTTATTCAAAGTGAAGATCTAAAGATCCACAAAAGATTCCATCCTGGCCTTGAGGTTAGCCGAGGAATTAGCAAAAGTCAGGTGAAGAGACGGGGTCAGAGTGCCAGGTGACTTACTCGAACTTTCTTAGAAGAGGCAGCAATGTTGTTTGCATCCTCTATTCTCTTAATTTTGCAGAGGATGGTGGTGAGATCTTGGTTTCTAGTAATATTTTCAAAACTGCAATTTAATTGCTTATTTTCCCCATGGAAGAGAGTAATTTCAATGTCTTTCTCAGAAATGTTGAAGTTGTCATTTTCTTTCTGCCAACAACAAAACCAAGAGGAAGAAATCAGAGTGTGCTGGAAACAGACCTTTCCAGCCGGGAGTGGGAAGAGGGGACATCTATCCCCCGCCAGAAGGAGAAGAAACGTACTTGAATTTTTACTTCCAATTCTTTGTCAACCTCAGATTCTACTCGATACCCTGTAAATCTGGGGTCCTCGAGATACTGCAAGGTTCCACAATCCAAGTAGGTGTCTTGGACCCTTAGCTTCACCACCACATTTGGACGCGCTTTTGAACCCTTTAAATTGGGGGCTAAAAACCTGCAGAAATCCGTCCCACAATATTCAGAAACCTAGGAGAGAAGAAAAGAGCATTTTAATGACCGCAGGACCTAGCTGTGTCTCCAAGAGCCGAGTGACCCAGGCAACCAAACTTCTTGGTATTTGTTACCCCATCTCTTGCTCATTCGTGACCCGACCTCTAGGGTGCAGCTGAGCAGGTCTGAGTGACATCCTACCAGCAGCGAGGAAGCTGCCTCTGTGCCTGCAACTGCCCTTCCTTCCACTTGCATTGTCGAGTCCTGCCCGTCCTGCCCCTCGGCGGCAGTCTCCATCTCATCCATGTGTCGTTTCTTTTGCACAGAAGCACACAGTATTCTTGGACTCAGTGGGAACCAGTAAACTAGCATTTACTGTCACCCCATGTGCCAACTATTAAGCGCTGCATAGATCTGCCATCCTCCTCCATGAAGTTAGTACATCTCATTTGTCTTTTGTCCCTGCACCCAGCAAAATAATTTGTCTACAGTTGATGCTCAATAAATTGTACTTGATTGGGGAACAGCATGTAGGAAATGGAGCAAGACCATTGACAAACTCGGGCCCGGCCTGTGGTCAGGTCATTTTATGTGACTTCCACAACTGGGTGTGTTTGCGTCATGGAAACATGGCCCAGAATCAGATCCAACATGGGTTGGGCACCAGCTTGGAAGTGCGCCGGAAGGTGGCTGCATGCAGGACAAGGCTGGGAGATAACGAAGCGGGAGACCTCCTGCAGCTAGTCCCAAGACCGCATGGGTCCCAGGGAAACAACCCTGTGGCCACCCTTAGCTCTGCCAGCCTTGGCAGGAAGTTATCAGGTGGGGCCCCTGGAAGCTGCTCCCCTCCTATCTTTCATCTAAGAAAGGGAGAAAGGGGAAGAGAGAAGGGGAAGAAGATTCAGGAAGTACTTAGCAGAACACTCAGAGGCCCCAAGAGAATCTGAAGTCTTTCATCTTGCTCTTACTCCCGGCAGGGGCAGCTTCAGTAATCGGGAATACTGAGTGATGGGCAGTGACCAGACCCTTCCTGCCCTTCCCACCGTGAGGCAAGAGAAAGCAAGAGAAAGTGAGAGCAGATGACAGGGACCCAAGCGGGCCCAGGAGACAACCACCATGAGAGGAGAAGGAGGAGACGACAGGAGTTCTGGGCTGTCAGCAAGTCACCTCACTCCTCAGGACCCGGGTCTCTGTACGGTGGGAACATCACCGCCCCCTCTTCACAGAAACACAGTTCTTCACGCACACCTCCATCATGCACGAAGCACTTTCGCACATATTCATAAGCACTGTCTCATTAAAGTGACTCGCCACAAATCACACAAGGAGACAATGGCAGGTCTTGTCATACCAAGTTCACTTCTCTTTCCTCTGCATGGCAACCCGAAACAGGTAACTGCAAGTGTGAGGTCTTGTTATTTCTGTTATAGCACAGATAGTATCATACAATGGGCAAATTTCTAAAAAGGTAAATTTAAAATGTCCGTAACACCAAAGTCATAGAAATAAGAAACATCCCCCAACATGATTTAGTGTGATGAAAACAAAATCACCATTGAAAAGAACTATTATCGCAAAGCAGCTGAAGACTTACATTTATGTTTCCTTTTAATTCCTGTGAAATGATTAAGTTGTCAATTACATCAAAATTTCTGCCCATGATTGTTATATTTTGACCACCACTGCAAGGCAAAAAGCAACAATAAGGGTAAATATACAGGCATTTTGCATTTAGAACAAAACTGTCAGCCGATTCACATGTAATATTAAACAGTAATGTTTGAGAGAAAATTAACTAATTTTAATTTCAAATGTATGACAATCTACGAAGTCTTTTACGGATACTGACCACAAATTCATGGTTTTTAAGACACATCGGTATAAAAATTCAGGTCAGAACCCAATTTAATTTTAGGAAAATGCCCAAATTCTCTAATAGAATTTGAGCTTCATTGCTGAGCTTTGTGTCATTTTGCTGCCTGTAATCCGATCAGCTGTACCTTGAAAAGGATTCCCTGAATGGAATTTTGTTTGATTGCTATTTAATCTATATGAAGATTCTTTAATCTTAACAATTTTCAAAGTCAACTCCCAACCTACCAATTATATTTTATTTAGGGACACTGAGAACACTTTGGACAAGGTGCAATTATAAATGGCATTAAAAGTATAAATTTCTTCCTGGGAAACCAGATACATAACTGTAAAAGGAGGCTGCATTTATCTCCCCCAAACCAAGCCAAATGGCTCCCTGTATCCTTGGTGCATCATTAGATACAAGCAAAGTAGTCACTGGGCGTGAAATAAACAGCTGTCAGCAATCCTAGTCACCCTGGTGTCCCTGTTCTCAGAGGGCAGCAGACAGAAGTTCCAGGGGACAGTGGATCAGGCCAGGGGCGCACGGGAGAAGACCAATTTGTGTAGAGCAGAGATGACCTTGGCCCCCAGCCCCCGAGCTGGAAGGGACGGCCAAGATGGCCTCCTGCTAACCTACCATGATGATATGAAGACCAAGCCGTGCACGTTCTCCTGGTGCCAGGCTGAAGAGCCTCATTCTTGCTCAAAGCACAAACATCCAGAAGCAACCCAGAGACACAGGCTCAGAATGTCACAGGTAACAGGAGAGTAAGGAGCCCTGCACATCACAGCAAGGTAGAATGGTGTGGAGGCGAAGCCTGACTCCGGGGGCCATGCCATCCTGTGGCTGGAGCCCTCTCCATGCCTGTTTGCCCTCTGCCAAAGGCACTGCCAATGGAAGGTCTCTTAGGTTTGTCCTGAAGATTGGCTGGATCAGTAGATGTAACACACCCTGTCTACTCTTATATATAGGAAAGAATGAGTCCCACAGCCAGGGTGTGCCATCCCAGAGCCTTGTTCAGAAATTCTAATTTTCCCGATGCTACCGTAATGGGTTGCAAAATTTGTACGTTGAAGCTGTAACCCCCAGCACCTCAGAACCTTACTATATTTGGAGAGAGTTTCTAAAGAGGAAATTAAGGTTCAAGGAAGTCACTGGGATGGGCCCTAACACAGCTTGGTTGATGTTCTCACAGGATGATGAGATCAGGACACAGACACAGAGGGAAGACCCTGGGAAGGCACAAAGGGAAGCCAGCTACCAGCAAACCAAGGACACCTTGACTTCAGACGTCCAGTTCCAGAAGTGGGAGGAAATAGTTTCTATCGTTTAAGCACTAGACTGGGTGCTTTGTTACAGCAGCCAAAGCAGACTAATACAACCAGCTGTCATGTAGGGTTAAACACAAATCTCAGCAGGGAATCCTCCCCCCACCCCAAAGGTAGTTTCATCTAGAGAGTACTTTCAAAATTAGCTTCAGGCTGTGTTAGATGAACAAAATCTCTTTAGGGTTATGCCCCAAAATCTAAATGTGAATTTGAATTTGATAAGAGAGAGATTTTTTTTTTCCTCCTTAAGGGTTTACCCAGAAGAGTTTATTTTGGAATTTTCATCTCTCATGACATTTTTGACATGTAGATACTGCTTTTCCTTCTGATATCTCTGACTATTTCTCCCAAAGCATTCGAAACAGCTGACTCTAAAGTTTATCAATTGAAAGACGTAAGAAAGGAGACTTTTATCATGAGCAGCAGTGACACATGATGAAGAGGGTCACAGATTTGTAGCAGAAACCTATGCTAAAAATAGTTACTGTGGTTGAACAAGCATTTGAGCTGTGAGTTTCCTGGCAGCCATGGCTAAGAGAAAAACAGGATGTGTTCACAGCGCTCACAACAACGGGAACAACCAGCTCGTCAGGTATGCCTTGCTCTAGGAAAAAACCCCACGAGGGATGAGGAACCTAGACATGACTACCATTTCTGAATTTATTGGGTAAAAGCCACGATCTTGCTGGATTGGACCCTGAACCCCAGGCGGGAAACCTGCATCTAGACAGTACCTGATCCAGGTGGTGGCAGGAAATATAAGGGAACAGTGCGGCAGTGCGATGTAGGACAAGGCTCCCACTGAAGAGCAGTTCCCACCATCGAACTGGATACACACGTCCTTCATTTCTTTTCGGCTCGATGGAAGAGAAAATTTCATGTGGGTGTCGTTTAGCACGTGGCTAACCTGGATCCTAGAAAGGGGGAGAGAAAGAACTCTTACATGACACAGACGCTTAGCACGGTTGATTGCTCAGGGTGACAGCATATGGATTTCACTCGAACTACAACTGCGCCGACCATCAGAGCAGCCGCAGCTGCGGGCAGCTACTGATTAATCAAGAGCTGCTTACCCAGTTGGGGTAGATGTGGGGTCAGGTTCCTCTTTCTTTGTGCAGTTTTATAATTCTGTTTGCATTTCCCCTTGGAGTGGGGGAGGAAGGAGAGGCAACTTTAGAAAGCCTAACATAAAGTGAACACGGAGTTGTGGAACGGGTATTACAACAGCGTATGAAGAAATTATGGTTCATTTTGTGGAGTGTGGTAATGACACTACTCCTATCTCCTAGCAGTGTACACTGGAGTATTTATGAGTGAAGGGATATGGCGACTGGGAGATGCTTATAAGCAACTCCAGCCGCTCTTCTCATGCACCGAAAGCAGAGGAGATAGCCGGGAGACAGGAGAGGAGATAGAGGAGATGGGGAAAAGCCGATGAATTTAGAAACTAGGTAATGAGGGTCATTATGCTCATCTCTTTTGTATATGTTTGAACATTTCCATAATAAAAGCTTTAATAAAAAAAAAGTCCTGCCCAAGCACTGGGAGGGTGGAACCCAACTCAACCCCAGACAGGTGTGGGAATTGTGTTGTTCCAACTGCAGAGGCATGAGGGTCTCCGATCCACGGGGGCTGAGCTGCCTCTGCGGGAACCTTTAGATTAGGGACTAGCTGGGACGGTGCTGGGTGCTCCTGATTCCCAAAAGGATCTGCCCTCGATGCCTGTCTGGAGTCAAAGCAAAGCCTTCTGCAGCACTTTCCGTGTCTCACATGTGTCTACAATGACCCTCTAAAGCACACGCCACTAAGACGCAATGGTCTTAATTATGCTGCAGGAGAATCTACTATTACTACTTAAAGGACGTGTGCATGATGATTAACACTACTAGTACACCTGACAAGAAGGCAAATTCAAGAAACGTTTGAGTGAGTTTGTGCTTATCCTATCTCAGATGCACATTTTAAGGTTTCTACTCAGAGCATGGATGTAGGAAGTTCATTGTCAAATGGCTGCTCATTAGAATCCAAACTTGTTTAGAAGTTTTAGTAGGTGAGAGGTGGAAATGTAGGTCATTCCACTACTATACTTGCATTTTTCTCTTCAAAATAATTACACATTTTTAAAATACCATATTAAAAGAGTTTGGATTATGGCATGGGCTCAGGTATAGGATTAACTGGGAATTATGTCTACTGCTCTCGTGAACTTGGGTTTGCTACACAGATGTGGTTACCGAAAGGCTACACACAGAAAGGTCTCTCAGTCATTTAATTTAATAACTGTGATAGCTCAAGACACATTCGGAATGGAAATGAGAGCATAAAGAGTCAGAAACAGGTTAATGCTCCGAAAACGACTTATTTTCCAGGGAAGTTGATTGCCTTTCAGTGAACACACAGGTGTCTAACTTCACAGATTTCACTATACGGAATGAAAGATTTTTGCAATAAGGTATTTAGTCAGGATAAATGACACCAAAAAACCCAGGTTGCATAGATACTGCCTCTAATGTGTGTCTGATCGTTCTGGGATGGAGCTGAATGGAGGAAAACCACCGACAAGCAGCTTTTCTCATCCAGATCATAGATATTCCAGATTTACTGCTGTAAGGGGAAAGGAGTGGCAGTGATGTGTGGCAAGTGAATTAGAACAGAAAACTCGGTAAATAAGCGTGGCAGATTAGAATGCTGTACAAATCTGTTTTAGTAGTTAAAAACCAAAACATCACACTTCAGCAGATTGTCTTAAATGTATTTCCACGATGAAAATAAGCTCAGTATTATACTTCATGGAGACTGAAACATCTTTTCCTTCAAATTAGCCCAAACTTATAAAAGTTAACAAGCAGAAAACTCAAATTATCTGTTGTGTTATTATTATTACATCTCTTTTTTTTTTTACTGTGGTGGGGGGAGGGACAATTTACCCAAGGATATCAGTGAGAAATTGAAATTTTTGCTAAGTTTCATTAATAGGATGAATAAGAAATCATAGAAATCATAATGTTCAAGTGGCACACTGACCAGATATTTCTGTTTGGGGTGTTTTGTTCTTTTCTTACTACTAATCTTTGTTTTGGTGATTTAATTATTTGAGATGGAAACCAAACCAGTAGACAGAAAAAAGGCTACAAAGAATGAAATTTCCAAAGCAGATCTGAAATGTTCTTTTTTCAACTTTGGGTAGCAAATTAGAAGAGTTGCTCCAGAAAATTATGCATCGAATTCCAAGATATACAACTATTTCTCTAAGTGTCATCTTCTCATTTACACTTGTTAGTCTCTGTACATAATTTTGATAATGAAAATGAATCCAGCTCCCAAGTAGGAAATATCCTGAAATTACTATTTACTGAGATTTGGTGGGGGGAAGGTGACATGGGACAGGTTCTCTTACAGTTAACTTCAAATTTGCTGTTAAAATCATTTTAGTTATTGGAATTGTTATATCAAATACTCAGACTATCTGGCCCCCTCCTAGTGTGTAGAATCATTTGACTACAGAAAGGGTCTAATCACACTGACTTTCCTTTGGCGTAGGTTTTGGCTTTAAATTAGTGGGGATCAATTACTAGTATTTCAACTCACACATCCTTATCACAAGTGCTGGTTCCTTTCAGGATCATAGTGATGTTCGAGGCCTGGGTAAAGTTTGCTCCTGTAACGATCACGTTACTTTTCCCCAGGGTCGATATTTTCTGTGGCTCAATGGCCTTAATGTAGAAGACCTATTGGAAATAAAAGATGAAAACACAAGATCAAAGCTATAAAATGGCATCATTCCAAAAAAAATCTGTTGATGTGCTGCAGTTCGAAGAAATCACTGGGAAATTACAACATTTTGCAAACACGAGCAGACAGTGTTTAATGAAATCAATGAATTCAAGGAAGAGTGCTGAAGAATCATGTCTTTCAACATGCGACTGCATGAGGTCAAACCAATTAGTCTTTGTCTCAACAAGACAGTTGAAAATGCAGTTGAAGAGCCTGACATTCTGACTGAGGAGTGAGATCTCACTGGGGTTTAGGAACAGCTTGCTGTCTGGAGGCCTCGGGAGGCTCCCAAAGCAAGCAAAAGGCAGGCAAAGAAAAGCAGCGCATAACTGGAGGCCAGCGAGAGACTCGGCATTACACGGAAATAAATGTCATCCCAGATACATTTTATGCCCTAGAAAGTCACTTGTATTTTTTGGTTTGTTTCACTTAGGTTACTTGAATGGAGGTGTACACGCAGGGAATAGACCTCAAGAAACCAACACTTCTATCACTTCCTGTCAAGGAGGTGGATACCTAAACCACTGTGAACAACCATTTCTTCACCATGATTTGCAAATACCACAATTACTACCTTGCTACCCAGTTATGGGCCTTATTAAGATCTGCTATGTATATTACCAAGTCCCCAAGATGAATGTAATTGTTTTATCACAAACACATACTAAGAAAAAAAAATCCGTCCTCCGGAGTCATGTGATACCTACTTCCTATCATGTAGGCATATGCCCCTCACTTCTCTATTCATAATGTCTAATCAAATTCCCCTAAACAAACAAACAAAAAAAGCCCTTTATTCAATGGCAAGAATCATTTTCCCTTGTCAGGGCAAAACAATTCTGCTATCTTTCATTTCTCTCCTATAGAAGCCCTCATCTTTCATTTCCTGTTTGTTTGTTTTGGTGCTGGGGATTGAACTCAGGACCTTGCGGTTGTGAGGCAAGCGCTCTAACCACTGCGCTAAATCCCCAGCTCCTCATCTTTCATTTCATCCCCACAAATCTGTATTCTTTCACAGTACGGTGACCACAACAGGAGGGGAGACTCTCAGATTTTGGCCAATATAAAGTGCAGCAGATCTCAGCATGAGTGAACGTCACACTCGCACTCCTTGTATTTGAAGACGACCCAAGATCCCAAGCCGTGCAGCCAGGGGACATCTGGTTACGGGATCCACTTGGAGGACAAAGTCCAGGAAGGTTCCAAACCACTGTGAGAGGTTCTGCCGTGTCCAACAGCTGCCTAACACTTGTGCCTTGAGGCGAATGAGTATTCTCTGCCCCACGTTTCACTAAAGCTCACCAGGGTGGCCTCGCTGGGCTGCCTGCCCGACTGAATCGGGCGCCTTCTCCTGTGTCTCACAAACACGGACGCTGTATGATAGAGCGGTCACCATCACTCATTACCTCTATGGATCGGTTTTGCCAATTGAGGTAAATTCATCGTTACTGTCATCACAGCAATGATGTAACGTGACAGGGAATTGATTTCGGTGGCAGAATTTATTTTAATCACTTTGTAAAGGACGTTGGCCCTGTATTTATTGAATCACCGAGGGCCTGAAAGGGTCACTCTAATTATTCTGCTATACTTGACTGCATTTTATGGGGGAAATTATCTGCTAGAGTGGTACTTGGGATGGGGGATTAGCAACGACTTCAAGATAAATCCCTTGCAAATGTCAAGTGCGTGTTGTATGGTGAAAAGCTTACTCTGCCCTCTCACATGGTGACAGTCAAGTGAACGAGTATTTATTGAGCACCTACAGGATCCTCAGGACAACACTAGATGTGGCGAGGGACACACGATATATGTGTGCATTAAATCAGGGGTTGACAAACAACAACCTGTGGGCCAAACACTGTCTCCTTTGCGTTTTTGTAGGGTCCAAGAGAAAAATGTCCAAAAGAGAATAACATTTCATGACAAATGAAAACACGTGAAATTCACATTTCGGTGTCCATGAGTACTGGTTTGTGTATTGTCTCAGGCTGCTTTTACATTATAGCAGCTTTAACAGAGACCATGCCACCTGCAAAGCCTACAGCATTTATTGTCTGGCTTTTTGTAGAAAACACTAACCAAGCCATGTTCTAGGAGGCCACTATCTCCCCAGGGAGGCAAGACATAATTTTTGTAATGTAAACTTCAGATTACATTTATATCCAAGTCAACTATGACTTGGGTTTCTGTACTTTCTAGACTGCTCTCCCATTTCTTAGATTGACGCCAAGAACATGCTGCTGCTCCACTCGCCGTATAGGATAAAGACAGATTTATCACTAATGAGAAAAAGACTTGTAAGGGAGTCAGCCTTTGCTACTTAAATGGTTCTCCAAACACCATCTGAGGACCTGCCATGTTGCCTTATTAACTTTTTATTTCCCCCTGAGGAGAGACAGCCTCGCTACTTCCAAAGGATTTCATTTTCAAGCCTTATTGTTTGGAGAAGTTTCCACTGGCCGTCCAAGACAGAAGCCAGCCCTGGCTGTCTCATCAAGGCGGATGCTCACAGTGTATTTTCAAAGAGGGTCAGATTAGCTGTCCTTTGTTTGCTGCAAGGATTTCTCCTGATCTTAATCAGTGAGCTAAAGAGCTACAAGAGGACCCCTCCAAATAAATAGTGCAGGTATACAAGAAAATGTGAAAAAATTAGAAAGATAGGTCAGTTACATGGCTGCAACAATTCTTAGAAATATAATGTTTGCCGTATTTGCTGATGAAGATGTTTCTAAAAACCAGTGAAGACAAAAAGGCAAAGAAAGACCTTCCCACAAGTGTTCCACATATTCTAGATCTGTTTTTACATTTCACTCAAGAGTTAATTCACAAAGTGACACGAAGTAGCCAGCCCTACAAGCTTATGCATAGAAGGGGTTAATTAAAAACATAATTGGGCTTGATAACAGAGGATTTCTCACAGCTCTCCAGTGAGATTCTCCCTCCAATATGCAAAGATTTCCACATGTCAAATCTAATCATCCTTGAGTGTATTCGTCACAGCTCTAGGTTGCCCAGCAAGCAACCTCGGTAGAGTTCACTTCCTGTTAGTTACATTTGAAAGACTTAAGAGTTATTTTTAAATGGGGTCACCATTGTAAATTATTTAATAAAGTACTCCGAGTTCTGGTCTCTCATGAGTTTAAATCACTCCCTGTATTATATAAGAAAGCACACTGGAAACTGGTTAATTAGGTGATTTATAGTATGCCCAGTTATTTTTTTTCTCAAAAACTAAATCATTACAAGATATTGGCAATAGCACAGCCACTTAGAAACAGTTATCTTTGAAAAGGTCTAAGCGGATTACTCCTGACAGTTAAGAGTACCTTTTGTGAAGTCTGACATCAACACAATTCAAATTACTATGACATTAATGGAGAAAACACTGATATGATTGAAAAGAATATTGGAAAGAGTGCATTAGGAAGGCTCAGTTTATTAAGACCAAATTGTACTCTATTAATCTGTTAGAAAAAAAAATCTGAATATAGCCAAGCTGTCTGTAGGCCTGGAACTGAATCAACACTTGGTAAAACGTCACTCAGATTTTCACTTGTGAAATTAGTTCAAACAGGACTAGATAAAAAGTCACACGGATTCCAAACCAGCTGGAAATCTAAAACCAAAGGACATAGAGAGATGAAAGGCAGCGCAACTAATTAAAAGAAAGTGTCCTGTAAGGCCCTATAGGGGTGAGTATTTGGTTCAGAATTATTTAACATCTTTATTAATGACACCGAAGAAGATGGAAGTAATATATTAATGAAATGTATAAATTGAGCAGAGTGGTAGCCGGCAATGGAAAAGTGTAAAAAATAAAGGTGAGATATGGAAAGAAAATAGTAAAATACAGTTCTACCAAAGAAAAAGTAGATTTCAATGGAACAAAAAGGTAATCTATGCAGTACTCAGCGCCCTCTGCATGTCCCCTCATAGGGGCCCCTGGTACAGGCCCTGGGAAGCTGGGGATGTGACTTCCAGGCAGTCCTGGGAACTGTCGATAGTTCTCAGTACCACTGGACACAGAGGGGAGAAGTCCAGGGAGAAGGCGACAGGTCCACCTGTGTGCAGAGGCTCAGAACCACCTCTCTGACCGAGGGGCTCTAAGGCAAGGCTGTCCCTCCCCGCATTTGCTGCCTAACGCCAGGAGATTGGCCGATATTTGTTTCTATCCTTTCGGGCAGATTTTAGCATCAATGGGATGTGGTTTAACACTCACCTCTACCCCGCTTAGGTCACATAATGTAGGGTGGTGGTTAGAACTGTGAATGCTTGAGTCAGACTGCCTGGGTTTAAATCTCTTATCTACCATTTACTATCTACTTATGGTTTCTAAGCCAAAATTTCCATGTCAACAAAATGGGGAAAATAAGTCCACCATGAAGCTTAAATAAAGAGACACTGTGAGTTCAGGGCAGAGCAAGGGCTCAATAAATATAAGCTACCACTATTCAAGTTAGTACATTCTGGCATGCTTTCTGGGGTCTTTTCTGTTGTACACATTCAGTTCCTTGATGAAAAGTTATCTCACTTCCTCCAGAATATTCTACCTTCTACAACATAAGCTCCACAAGGGCACACATTTTGCCTGCTCAACTAAGCATACAGTAATTGCTCAGGAAACACTTTATTTATTTATTTTTTTGGAGTCGCAGTCTCACAATGCAGTTCAGGCTGCTCTAGAACTCGTGGCAATCCTTCTGTCTCAGCCTCTCCAGTGCTGAGATTACAGTATGTACCATCACACCCAGCTCAACAAATACATTTTTAATGGATGATTAAATGAACAACCGGCAGTGAATCCTACAGTACCTAGCACAGGGCTAGACCAGAGAAGCTATTCAAAAAGGCATGTGTCCAACTTAATTTCTCTCCTGAAAGAGCCCATCTGGATTAAAATGCACATTGAAAAATGATGGAGAAAGAGAAGGGAAGGTGCAGGGAGAGAAAGAAAGAACAATTTGTAAATTCCTGGAGAGCAGGAGTCATGGCTTCGTGTGGGTAATTTCTGCCCTACAGCAACAGGCATGTTATGAGGAATAACAAACATCAGAACAGCACTGTAGCATAGACGGTCACAGCCTTCTCTTAGAAGCAGGAAGGGGAGGAGGCCGCAGCTCTGTATCAGCAGGGGAAAAGTGGTGGGAAAAGGAAGGAAGAGTGGTTGGGGCAGGGCCACGGGGCTAACAGTGGTCTTGGACAGCGAGAGAGAGAGAGAGAGAGAGAGAGAGAGAGAGAGAGAGAGAGAGAGAGAGGGAGGGAGGGAGGGAGAGGAGAGACACAGCTTTACAGCACTCTCCATCCCAGATGAGCCCTGGATTTGAGTTTCCTGCCCTCTCTTGGTTGTGCTTTTCCTTGATGCAGCCCTCTGGTACATGACAGCATATGTTTCCAGGTCAGGGTGTGTGTAGGTTGAACCTGGAACCCCACTTTCCAAGTACCACAACCCTGGATGAGCAAATTCATACATTTAAACTAACGTCTCGAAAATCTCACTGGGGGCTGCCATGCACGGAGCTACACATGCAGGCACCAGGCTCCTTTCAATCCTGTGTGCTGTCAGTTCTTGCACCCTCTCTTCTGGCCACACTGACTGAGGGTTTCCTATAAAGAGTGTACTGGGATTGGGCTTCTCCAGGCTCCTCTGCTTTTTAACCTGCTCTTCTGTCTCCATGGATGCTTCTCCTCTCTTGCAGGTGAGCTCAAATGCCATCTCCATCAATCAATCTATCCATCAATCAAAGGCTTAAGAAAGCACACTGACTAAGTGTGTCAAACTGCCAGGCACTAGGCTTAAATAAACAGGAAAGACAGAGACAAGGCCCCAGGCACAGAGCGACCCGATGGTCTGCGTTCTTTCAGGTGCTAACCCTGTATTAACATTTCTTTCCTTTGCTTGCTTTGCTACCCATCCGCTCATGGATAAGACTCTCAAGACTGATGGCCAGACGGGTGCCTGATCATCTACGTCCTCCACATGGTATCCCCAGGGCTCAGTGTCATGGCATCTAATACATACTCCATAAATACTTGAGGAAGAACCAACCAGCTCAGGACCACAGCACCCAGGAGGCGGCCCGCGCCCTTCCCAGTGCCCGGCACATGCGTGATGTGGGCAACGCATTTAAGGACAGCTCTCAGTCGCTTCTCTTTTTGGTTGCAAAAAGGTCGGGTGCTCTGCTCACGGCCGACACGAGGACCCGAAATGGAACCAGAATGTTATACACTCTGCGTGATAACGAAAGACAGCAGTGTTTCACTGGGCACGGCAAATCCCTCCTGCATCAAGCGGCACTCCGTTCCCCATCAACCCAAACTAACGGCCTGCTCTGAGTCACGTACTGAAAGAAAACACTTGAGTAGCAACAAAATGTCATTCTCCAAACTTAGAAGGGTGACCGGCAGAGAAGCACGGAGGGCAGACTGGGCTTGGCTGAGTCTCCGCCTCCTTCTCACTGGGCGACCCCCACTTCCAACCACAGTGTCAAGTTCACAAGGTCCAGGAAGGCACCATACAGGAAGCCAGGATGCAGTAAGTACATCTTTTCTTTTTTAAAATAAAAGCAGTTTAAACATCCATTGCCCAGACCATTACTCGTCAATAAAAAGAAACAAATTATTGATACATAAAAGAACTTGAATGAATCTCCACAGAATGACATCATATGGCACCCCATCAATTTGTACAATTTTAATGGTTTTATGGTTTTATGTACTGGTTAAAAATTCATTAAAAAACCCAAAGGGTATAACACACAAAATCCTTGAAATAACAAAGTTATAGAAAAGGAGAACAGATTAGTGGTTGTTAGGCATTAGAGAGAGGGAGGGGGAGGGAGGAAGTAGGTGGGGCTACGAGACAGCATCTCGGGGAGCGCCATGGTGACAGCCCTTCTGGTCCTGACTGTTGACAATGTCAGTATCCTCCTGGCTGTGATCTTGTGCTTTCCTTCAAAGTAACATTCACACCAAGAGACACCATGTACAGGTACAAAACAAACATGTTAAATGTGATCAATATATGGACAATGTAACAATACATGTTCTTGGTTAAAAGAAAAGAAAAAACAAACAAACAAAAAAAAACAAAACAAACAAAAAAAAACACAAAGTAACATTCACGTTACTTTGGGAGGAAACCAAGTAAAAGTTTTACGTATTATTTTCTTAAAATTACATGCAAATCTACAATTATATCAAAATTTCAAGTTCAATTAGATCTAAAATAATCTTTAAAAAGAAAAGGTTGCCACGCCTGTAATCCTAGCACTCTGGAGGCTGAGGCAAGAGGAATGCCATGAGTCTGAGGCTACGTAGTGAGTTCAAAGCCAGCCTGAAATACATAGCGAGACCCTGTCTCAAAACCAAAGAAACAAAAAAACAAAGTTGATTTTAAAACTTATTACAAAAACTATAAGAATTAAACAATATGGTAATGACCAAAGACAGACATGGAGAACAATGGAACAGAAATGAGCATCCAGCAATAAACCCTCATATATGGCCAAAATGGTTTTCAGCGGGAGTGCCAAGACTGTCCAATGGGACAAAGGGTGTTCTTTTCAATACTTGGTGCCAGGTACACTGAAAACCCACGTGCAAAAAGAATGAATGTGCCCTTACCTTGCACTACATATAACCATTAGCTCAAAAATGGATCAAAGTCCTAAATGAAAAAGAATTAAAACTATAAACGTCTTAGAAGACAACATGGGGTTTGAAAAATTACATGACATTAGATTTGACAATATTTCTTGGGTCTGACCCTAAAAGCACAGGAACAAAATAAAATATAGATAATTTGGACTTCATCAAAATTTGAAACTTCTGAGCATCAAAAGACACAGTTGATAGAGTGCTTGCCTAGCAGGCAGCAGGCCTTGTGTTCCTTTCCCAGCACTGCCAAACAAACAAATAAATAATCAACAGAGTGAAAAGGCAACCTGTGGAATGGGAGAAAACACTGACAAATGACATATCTGGTAAGATATACAAGTGGCCAGCAAGGATGTGAGAAGATGCCCCACATCACAAATCTTTAGGGAAATACAAGTCAGAATCACAATGAGATAATGAGATATCACCTCACATTCCTTAGAATGGTGACTACCAAAAAAAAACCCAAAAACCCAGAATGCACGTATTGGTGAGAATGTAAGAAACTGGAATACTTGTGTACTGTTGGTGGCAGTGTAAAATGGTACAGCTGCTATGGAAAACAGCGAATGACATGCTCAAAAAATTAAAAATGAGGCTGGGTGTGGTGGCACATACCTGTAATTTCAGAATTTGGGAGCCTGAGGCAGGAGGATCACTACATGTTCAAACCTCACTTGGGCTCCATAGTGAGTTTAAGGCCAGCCTGGACCATATAGTGCGACTCTGTCTCAACACCCCCCACACAAAAAAATTAAAACTAGAATTACAGTATGATCCAGCAATTTATATTTTGGGTTTAGAGTCAAAAGAATTGGAAGGAGGTTCTTGAAGAGATAGTTGTACAACCACGTTCAATCCACCATTATTCACCATTATTCACAAGAGCTAAAATGCGGAAGCAGCCTAAGCATCCACGGGTGGGTGAATGGATAAACAAAACACGGTAATGCTGTTCAGCCCTAAAAAATGAAGGGAATTCTGACCCATGCTACAACATGGACGGGCCTTAGTGACATTTTGTTAAGTACAATAAGCCAGTCACAAGAAGATGAATACTGATTCCACTTACTTGAGTACCCTTAGTAGTGAAATTCATAAAGACAGAAAATAGAATGGCAGTTACCAGGGGCTGGGGAGAAAGAAGGATGAAGAGTTATTTAATGAGTACAGAGTTTCGGTTTCACCGGAGGTGGAGTGTTGTGGATACTGGTTGCACAACATCATGACTGTAATTAACACTCCTGAATTATACACTTAAAAACAGTAAATATAGTAAATTTTATGTATTTTACCAAAATTAAAAATAACAACAAAGTCTAATGGAAAGAAAAAAGCCAGCCACTGTCTCCTTGCTCCACATCCCTGTCACTACTTCTTAGTTTTACAAACCAACAGGAAGAGAAAAGTAGCCCATCATTTAATTAAACCTCAAAGACTTCCAAAGTCCAGAGATATTGGCACACCAAGCTTTTCTAACGCTTTAATTAACTGCATAATCCATTTGAATTCACATTTCCTCTGCCTGTTACTTAATTCACCTAAAGTTACTATCAACTTTTCAGTAATGATTAAAAATGTGCTACTTATTTATATTGGCACTTGACCTTAAATAGCTGCAAATGGCTAAGTCAAAGCCACAGATTAGTCATGAAATAGAAAAGTGAGCCTTTTTTGGTGCTTTTAATGCTGTTGTTTTTAATTTGCCTGCTCTTGCCGGCCTTCAAGGTTAACGAGAGCAGGAACTTGTCCTCTTTTTCTTTGTTTTTCACCACATATAGACTCACAAGGACCTTTTGCTCACTGAGTTAAGCCAGCACCTAGTTACGTTCTGAACAGAGCCAAGCAGTTTCTGCCAGAAACGATGACGCAGTCCGCTCTTCCCAAACACGACAGACATGTGAGTTCAGTAATCAGGAAGAAAATAAGAGAAATTTCCACAGAAATCTCATGAAAAAGAACCACTTTTGAAAAGGAAAGAGAAATACACACTCTATAACAATTCTGTTTTGCCACAATTAACTTCTGGTTTGATCATACCTACGAAGAAAAACAACACGAGAAAACCTGCGATTTAATTTAGGTTAGTTTGTAGACTTTTCAGAAATCCCTGTCCACACACATACCCCTCCCCCAACTGCGATCAGTTCGAACTGAAGTCCCCTAAGGCTGAGTGTTCTGCTTCCTCCTAACTCCTCAAATAAGTCCCAAAGTCACCTCTACAATTTTAGTCTTATGGAACAACATCATTTTTCATAATTACAGAGTTTTAATTTCTGCAAGTTGGTGTGCAGTCTTTGATGTATTGAGCCAATTAAGTGAAACTCGGTTAAAAACTAATGGGAAAAAAAGGGAATTTTGGCAGCAAGTAAAATAGAGAATTTGGAAAAGGAACCCAAAGTAGTGGCAGTTGTCACTGTCATCAAAAAGGGAGATTTTCATTATCAACACAAAAAGGGGGTCGGACCTGTAGACCTGGGCTGGTTCTGTTACTCTTAGTTTCCTTGAATCTTCCTCCTCTGGGGGTCTTGGACAGCTTCTCCACGGCGACTTGACAGAATTCCTGAAATAGAGAACAGCTTTTCAACGCCGAGCGGGCGGGAAATTCAAAGCGTGAGACAAAACACGAAAGGCCAGGTGGGACTGGGTGCACGCAAACATTTATTATTGGTTAAACCTCGTACTGGCAAAAATGTCACTTTACCTGGTTTCTCTCATAATCAGAAGGGTCACAAAACGTGAAGGGGTGGATACACTTCCTCTCACGTTTACACCAAGCACAGCCAGTTCCGATGCACGCCGAGCATCTGGCAACACGGAAAAGCAACTTAATTCCCGCATTTTTAGGGAACTGTTCGTATCTTAGAATTTCCCTCTGTCATGCAGTGTGCAAGTTAAAAGAATTTAAAAAACAGTCCCTGGACAGACTGGGAAGAACGGGGGGAGAAGACAGCTCTTTGAGGCTGGGCGGGGGAATAAGATGGTGGAGGGGCCCCTGGGGTTGATGGGTCAGGGTCCCACCTGCAGGGGCGTTGCCATGGAAACCCGCAGCTGGGGTCACCTGCTGGTCTGTGGACTACAGGAACCCTCTGAATCTGTTTCTGAATCCATTCTGCTATTTGTCACCCTCAGGTAAGTGCCTGTGAGGATGGATCTCTCTCTCCTCACTGCCACTTCCCTAGCGGCCACACTGTCAACTGCCTGGAAAATGGGAGACACAAAGTGCTATCTGGTAGGCAGAGGAAATGGGGTGCTTGTGTTTGCTTTATAATCGAATTAAGGAAGAATTGTGTCTACTGATCAAATAATCTGTCGTGAATGGATAACCATGGAGGACTCAAAAAGCTCACATTAGAATAGCTGCAGTTAAAGAAGAAATGATAGACGAAAAATTGGGGTGATCTGGAAATGTGGCCAAGGGAGGCCAGAGCACGGCTCAGCAGAGGACCGAAAGGGTGACAAATGCACGCAGTGGGACCCAGGCTGTGTCTGACTTATTCTCCAAGGGCTGCTGAAGCATCGGGAGATTCTGACATCAAGAAACTGCAGTTTCCACACGGAGAAGAAACACAGACTCCCCGGGAGTGAGGCACAGATTTGTGATTTGCACTTCTCCTGCCCCTTGGGCATCCTGCACAGAGCACTTTGCTAACCGGAAGCAGCTCCCTAGGAGAGCGCTCACCTTTAGGGGAACTGGGGACCGAGGGGTGATGCGGTGTGACCCCAGGCAAGTTGCTTCTTTTCATCTGGTCTCTAAAACTGCAGACCAGGGAGCTGCATTATTTTTAAACTCTCTTTGAGCTATAAAATTCTATTTAATTACCCCCCGCCCCTCTTCCTATTTTCTGGACTTCTGAAGCTTTCAGTGTCAAGATTTGTACTCTTATTCCCTAATTCATTCTGTCGCTTAGAAATCACTGGCACCAGCCCGCGCTGTTCTCCTTCAAAGTGTCTCTGTGGTACAGATGAGTTCTAGAGCGGCCTTTCAACCCGGTTTCAGGTCTGAATTCACTTTCTCCATAGAAACGCTGGCTCCCAGACCAGGCAGGAAGAAGCTCACATTTGATGCTTACAGAGTTGGTAGGTCATGGCAGAGTGAATTTCTAATAATATGGCTTCCCATTGTTCTGGTGGGAAACTCCATCCCGACTGCCAATTGGAAGGTCGGGACTCTGAGAAGTATTTCCTGTCTTCTCTGTGCTTTAGAAGACAGGACTGCAGTGTGGCCCTAACTAGGGGGTACCCACCCAGCTCACAGGGGCAAAGGGCAGTAAGGAGAGAATGGAAGACTGAGGTGTGGCTCAGTGTGCAGCACTTGCCAACAGGCCCAAGGCCCTGGGTTCTATTCCTAGCACCACAAAAATCAATCAATCAATCAATTAATCAATCAATGAGGGGATCATGAACATGTTGTTTTGGCAAAGCAGACTTCATCTTGCTCCCTGGAGTCTCATTTTCTGACCCTCAGGGTCAGGCCTCCTGGTTCCCAATACCACTCTGATCTGGGGGATCTAGTACTATCCCTTTTTTTGTGCTCACTTCAGGTCTACTCTTGACCCTGGGAAAATACGTTTCCTGTTGATAGAGCCGGGGGCGGGGCATCTTCTCTCCTCGGTGGCCCCAGGTTACTTTTTATTAGCCCAGTGTCTCTCTCCCCTCCCCCATAAGGACATGCTCCAGAAGTTACTTTGGAAAAATTCGACTCCATCAAAGTTCTTTAGGAAACTGAGGAATAAGGCTAATAAATTAAAACCAAAGAGAGAATATTTAAGTTTCAAATAAAATCTTACTCTCTTAACGATGAGCAGTTGGTAAAGTTGAATTTTTCTGATAAACTCAAAAAACCAAAGGCAAACGTCACGTTGACAAGTAAGACATCTGGGAGAGAGAAAGGGGGAAAAGTCATTGACGATGGATCTCTGCTACAGTTGAGCATAGCTGTAAAAGCACGAAGAAAATAAATATTTTTGCTGTTCCCACTGCAAGGGGGCACGGGTGTGCCAGCTGTTCACCGACATTTCAGTCAGCGTGTGGCTTCTTCCCCACAGGCCATTTGTGCCAGGCAGCCACAGAGCAAAGCACAGGCCTCCAAACAGACTGAGCCCAACTCTAGCTGCAAGGCTCCCGCGAATAATCACTAGGAAAAGCCATTTTACAGCCCATTTACATCTCATACTCTCCCTGGGATCACTATCTCAGCTTGTAATTGGCCAAGACATAAGAATAAAACAAGCCACCGAGCAAGAAGTGCCTAGAATATGAAAACCAGCACTGCTAGAAAGGAAATCGTGCACCTTTGGAAGAATCCACACTTTGCAAATATTTACCTAACAAACTCTAAAGTGTGGTTCCCCGGGGCAAAGATCCATGATCCTCTTGGAGTCAGCTGTTGTCAAATCCATGGTGAAAGTTTTCTTACTTGTTTTTGAAAACCTACTGATTGGTTAGAAAGCCCCAAAAGAATAAAATAAGGATGAAAAGTGCACTAAATCAGCGTTTCCTGTATCTCCTTAAACACTGATACTCCACTTGAGGCAGTGATTTCCAAACCCAGCTGCCTATCAGAATCATTTGAGAAATTTATTAAAATATAGATTCCAGGGTTGTGCTGCTACATGTTCTGATTGAGCAGGCCTAGGTGGGTCCAGGGATCTGTGGGGTGCCATGCTCTCCACATATCAATGGGATAAAGCCAAGTTCTAGTGCTGTGGCACATAGCAGCATCTTTCAAATCCTGTTCTGTCCAGGGCCCAGCATTAATGAATAGTTTTTCTTTTATAAATTAATGGGGATAGTAGACAGTAATTCTCAAAGTCTCAACAAAAGAAGCTGGCCTGACTCTGTTGGTTCTATTTTCTGTTTTTCCTTCTTTTCTTTTTTCCCTCCCTCCCTTCCTTCCCCTTCCTGCCGTTTTTCCCTTTCTTTCTTCCTTCCTTCCCCTTCCTTCCTTCTTTTCCCTTCCTTCCTTCCTTCTTGTGGTACTCACATTTGAACTCAGAACCTTCACACCTGGTTACATCCCAGCCCTTTAAAAAAAATTCTTTTTGAGACAGGATCTCATGAGTCACTAAATTGCCCGGGTTGGGCTCAAACTTACCATCCACGGGCTCCCAAAGTGCTGGGATTACAGGCATGCACCACCTTGCCCATCCTCTCCTACTTTTCTTACTGAAATTATTGGTGCGTGGTTTCCAAAGTCTAAGAACTCTGTCGGGTGCTTCTGTATAGCAGTAAGATTCACTCTGATGGCCAAATTCCACATAGCATTCTGCTCACATAATGAGGGCTTCTGTGAAGTGATAATCTTCTGCCTTATAGATAAGGAGGTCTGGAGGGCCGACCTGACCTCCTAGCAGGAGCACTGGAACAAATACTTGATGAACGCTAGTGGGACACACCTATGGACACTGAGCATGGAGGGACTCCCAGCAAAAATGCATTCCTACACGACCAGTGAGTGCCCAGTGATGACAATTGTGGAGGTCACGCTTTGCTAACTCACCAGCTATGCGCAGAACATTGGTAATAATGCAAGGAAATGAACTCCGTTGTGGAAGCATTTAGAGTGAGTCTGGAAGAGGTTAAAAGGAAAGCAATGGTGGCATAGTCAAGGAAACGCTACGTGAGTGCTTCTCAGTCCATGTAGTGCCTGGGTACCAAGAATGGGGGGTCTGTGGGGGACCAGGGTGCCAGAATGATTCAGCCTGAGCAGTGTCTGCCAACGCTGCACAGAAGCAACCTTGCCCGCTGTTTCAGGGCGGAGGGAAAACAGGATTTGGTGAAGGAGGCTGTGGACAAAGTTTTGGCAATGGTCTCTGACTGGCTGAGCACAGGAGGTAGAAAGTGACTTCGTTTGCCTGCGTAAGAACAGGTGAGATACCCAGAGAAGGGCAAGCGAAAGGCGGATGCAATTGACGGAGGCTCTAAAGGCAACCAATCAGTTTCACACGTGAATCGGAAATGCTTTAGGAGCATATTCTATGGGGGAGCAGGGTCTGGATTTAAACGAGCAAATTAACCAGAAGTGCATCATGAAGGCCTCACAGGGAGGACAAAGTGGAAAACTGATGTGATTTTCCAAGAAATTCACATCCATGTGGCCGCTTGAGCCAATGACTGAGGGTCATTTGTAAGCTGAGGTCTCTGAACTGGTGCATTCAATTCTCTTTTGGGGAGTAAAGAATCAACTGAGTCTCAAAGTTGGTGCCTCCTCAGAATTCGTATGTCGGGACCTGATTCCCAATATGCTGGCTAGCATTATGAGGTGGGGCCTCTGGGAAGTGACTAAATCCTGAGGACTCCATCCGCACGAATGGGATTAGAGTCCTCATAAAAGCAGCTGGAGGGCACTTCCTTGCCCTTCTGCCCCTTCATGAAGCAGACACTGAGTCTGCTGACGCCTTGATCTTGGGTTCTCCGGGCTCCTCAATGGTAAGCAATAAATGCCGATGTCTATAAAGCACCCACTCCAAGTATTTCGTTCTGGCAGCCCCAATGTACTAAGATGCTGGGTGACTCTCGTCTCACCACACAAGTCCACTGTGGTCATCACCCATCCTAGGAGACCTCCACCATGAACCTAACTCTACTTCCTCATCCTGAGAAACTCACGAATCCTCTGTTAGCCACCCAATCATCTCTTGAGCCCACCTGCTTCCTGTAACCCCAAGCTCATACTCCAGCTCTGACACTCTCTCACTTGGACCACAGCAGTAACTTTCCTGCTACATGACCTTTTGGGACCCACTCTTTCAGACTTCCCCTCCTCTAGCCCATTCTCCACCTAGAGCCATTCATTCATTCATTCACCAAAAACTTACTGATTGTAAGTGGCTACTTTGTGCCGGGTGCTCTTTAAGCACAGCAGTGACGATGTCTTCCCAAAGTCCCTGCCCTGTGGCGCGTACATTCCAGTAGGAGATAACGCACAACTGCACCTTTCCACAATCTTAAGTCTGGCTGTGCCGGCCACCAACTTTCAGTGTCTCATCACAGCTTCAGGATGGAGTCCAAGGGTCACAATGCCCTCTACAGGCCTCTGGCTGACGTCTTTGTAATCCATTTTCCACCTGCCCCTTCTCTGTTGCCTTTCCCATATAGAACCTCTTTTGCTTCTTCCAACAAAGTTTTTGTCTTTCCTTCTTGCCACCACACAAGTTGGTCTCTGCCTGGAATACTCTTCCCTCTTGTCCTTGTCTGGCTCGGTTCTACTCATCCTCCAGTCTTACTTAGACTGATACCACTTCCTGTCACTCCTCTTGCCCCACGTCCAGCCTAGTGCCTTTTCCATGTGCCTCCTCGGGTGCTCTAGGTTCCCTGCATTTACATACTGCATTGTAACGAGCTGCTTATTTATCTCCACTCTCATAGGTTTCTCCACTCTCAGCAAGACCCAGCTCCATCTTGGCTGTCTCTGTATCCCTAGCACCTTGCATAATATCTTGCACACAGTAGATGTTCAATGCATACTTCCTGTATGAATGAATGGGCTTAAACTGACAGAACACTGGGGCCATGTTTTTTCATCTCACCTAGGACCTCCCCTGCTTTTCAGATCTCTGACTTGTCTGAGCCATTTGGGCAGAGCCGGCCCAGTGGTGTCCAGCTTTACTGCACTCTCCTGGCCAATGTACCCTCCTCTGTCACTCTCCAGGCTCATCTGACCGTGGCTCTCAAGGCCAACAGATGAGGTGCAGGGGAGGTGAAGACCCAAGTGGGACCCAGTGGGTGGCGAGGGTGAGGACAGCAGAGGAACAACGCAAATTCCCTGTTATTTGACTTGCTTCCTTGAGCATTGTGAACGCTGGTTCTCTTGCTTTCCTGACTTTATACTGAAACCTGGAGAGTCCACCCACCTCGGTAGCTCGGCCTGGTGAGGAGGATACAGGCGCAGGCCCGGTTTTCCTGACTTTCCTCCTGGCAGAGCACCTTGCTGGTGTCCATGTTCTTCACCGTGCACTCCGAGTGCTTCGAAGAGAAGTGTCCCACCAGAGTCACTGTGGTCTGGGAGGGGAAGAAGACACAGGAAACAAATGACTGTCTCTACACCATCGCCATTCGTCCAGAGCCTGAAGTGACTCGCCTTTGACCTGGTACAGGAAGGAGAGTTTCTCACAGGAGCTGAAGCAAAGAAACAGCTGTTTTATTGGCTATTGGATTTGCTCTTTTGTGAGTTGCATATACCTACTCTTTGACTGTATTTCTGCTATGTATTTTTCTTATCAATTTTAAGAGCTCTCTGCATAGTGTAGATATTAATCCTTACCTGTCATATTTCTGACATATATTTTCTCCTAATCTACTCTATGTCTTATAACTTCTGTTTGTGGAAGCCGTTTCCCGTACACAGTGTGTTTTCATGTAATCAAATGCAGGTTTGCTTGTCTTGGCTATAAAGCACTTCCAGAACTCCAGCTTACAGAGAAGTATAAAACTGTTCCAATTGTTTTTTTAAGCTTATATCTTTAATCCATCTGGAATTTATCTCTCTATATATTGTGAAATAAGAGTCCAATTTTATTTTTACCAGATGGTTAATCAGATATATCATAACCATTTACTTTTAAAAAAAGAAAAAAACCCAACAACTCATTTTCCCACTGAACTGAAATAATCAATTTTGTCATATATGAAATTACCATATATTTGGAATCCATTTCTAAACTCCACTCTGTTCCAAAGATCTATTGATTTACTTCTATTCCAATGTCATCAAGTTTTTACTACTGTGGCTTTAAATATATTTAACATCTGATAAGGAAAATCTCTCCTTATTTATCTTTATTTTCATAATTTTCTTAGGATTTCCTAGACATTATTCATCCATATGAGCTTTAAAATCATTTTATCCGAAGGGGATGTGGAGTCTGTGAGCCTAACTGGAATTATGCTACATATTTGCATTCATTTTAGAAAAATTTATGTTCCTGTGATATTAAGTATTCCCATCCAGACACATGATTTTATTTCCACTTGTTTCCCTTTGATCCAAGGTTCATTTAAGATGGTGTGTGCCTTAATCTCTCAGGTGTTAAAAGATGTTTGTCACCTCTTTATTACTTGCTGTGAATGCTATTCGATAAAAAGAAGGCAGCGTGACTCTCCTTTTAAAAATAAAGTTCGGTTTGTGGTCAGACACATGAGTCGATGTGGAGGAACATGCTTTGTGCGTGTGCACATGTACATGCTGCCCACATGTGTGTGTGCAGGTGTGAATGTGTACCAGGGACACAAAGAGAAAAATCTCCAGAGTTCAAAGTCATAAAGCAAATTTTCTTAAATGAATTATTTAAAAGAACAAAGTAGTCGGTTCCCCCTTTGGGAAGGAAAACGGAAGGGATTACACGCCAGCCGTACAGGCGTCTGGCGTCAGGCACGGGAAGGGGATCTGGCGGGAAGGTGGCTGAGGATGAGGCACTCGGGGTGCAGGACGAGGTAACCTTGTCACCTGTGACAAAGAGCCGTGGTCGTAACAACCTGGGAAGTGCTTTCCCTTTGTTATACTTCTGACTCTGCCTCAACTTTCGGCATTGCCACCTAAGCCACTGCTGTGTCCCTGGCCTTCTAGTAGGCTTGCGAAGTCTCTCCTAGTCCCTGACCCACTCCCATCTTTCCCATTGTAAAAAATTCTGTTTCTGGGCCACAGAACCACGCGGGCAGAAGGCAAGTTCTTTCAGCACCAGATCACCCAGGCTGAAGTCTCCACGGGACTTAAGCGTAGGAACAAACCCCACACCACTCCTGCTACGACGGGTGGCTGAACGCTGGCTCATGCCAACATCTTCAACCAACATTGAAACCTGCACAGCACATCTCAGCCCATGACCATATATTAGCTCATTTCTGTCTGTATCTTAAACTGAATTTCTTCCTCAAACATTGTAACCAGAGTATCAGAAAGTTTTCTGAAATCTTATTTTCACCAATCCTTATTTTTTCCTCATTTTCTTCCAGCTCCCTCATACATAGTTTTTACATAACTGTAAGCATTCCATTTATTTATTCTATAAATAATTAACAGGCTCCTCACACAGGCCAAGTGCTGCACAAAGAACTGAAAAATGAGTGAATGAAATAAGTACAGTCTTTGCCCTCAGAGAGCTTACAGACCAGTAGAAGGATAGACAGCCCACTAGGCCGGAACTGGAGGGCCACATGGCACCAAGAGACTCTCAAAGGGATGGGAAGCACCTGAACTAGGACGGTGCAGTAGAAATGGAAAGAACTGGATGGGCAGGCCTGGAAGTGGGGACGTGGAGAGGGAGGCTTCCAGTGAGCAAGTGGATGAGTGCATGTACCACAGTACCATAAGTCGGGACACACTGAGGGAGAGGCGGACTTTAAGTAGACAAAGTACAGAGGAAGAGTCAAAATTGGGCCTTGCGCAGCAGCATCGTTTAGATTCCAGGAGGACAGGAGCCAGGAAGGGAGGCTGCAGCGTGAGGAGGAAGGCAGCACAGACAGGTGTGTCACAGGGGCCCTGGGAGAGCAGGTTTTAAGAGCTGCCAATCAGCCAGGTGAGATGAGAACTTTCCAGCGTCTGCCAGAATAGCTACAAGGAGTTCACCAGTGACCTTAGCAAGACAGGTTCAGAGGGACGGTGGAGCAGAAGCCAGGCTGGAACTGATCTGAAAATAAGACAGTATATTTTTTTCAGGTTCAGGGGAAGGAGAGAGGAGTCATGGAGTTAGAGGTATTTGGGGCATGACTTTGGGTTCCAGGCGAGATGGTTTAAAAACTGAAGCTTACCAAGTTCATGGTTCTGTGTGCGCGCGTGTGTGCGCGTGTGCGCGCGCGTGTGTTAGTGGAGGTTGAACCTAGGGGCTTACGCATGCTAAGCAAGTGCTGTACCAGTGAGCTACATCCCCAGCCTTTTTTCTTTGCTTTTTTTGTTTTTAATTTTAAGACCGGGTCTCACTGAGTTGCCCAGGTTGGTCTTGAACTTGTGATTCTCCCGCCTCAGCTTCTTGAGTAAAGGAGATTACAGGTGTGCTACACCACATGCAGCTTGATGGCTTTTTCTTGAAATAAACTGGATACAGAGAGAGTGAAGACACAATGGGCCAGCAGGATGGAGAAACTGTGGGAGTGTCTATCAGTTGGCAATAACGATGGGGCCAAAGACCCCCTTGCCATCTAAAATTCTATCAGGTTGACCTACAAGTACCATATTCTACTTAATCATTCTTATCATTGCCAAACAGTTTGATTATTTCCAGGCTTAACTGCTTTGCAACAGCATCTTCATGTTCAGGGTTTTTTCTTCTTTTGAGCTACTTCCTCAGGATTTTATACTTGGAACTAGCGCTTCAAACAGAATGAATACATTTATGATTTTTGAAACATACTGCCAAATTGCTTTCCAAAAAGGTTGTGCTAATTGGCATCACCAATACTGGGTGTTAGCATAACTTATTATTGCTTTAATTTGTATTTATTTCATAACTAGTGAGGCTGAACATATTTCCATATTTATATCTACTTTTCTCAATCTCCTCTTGTGAAAATACATGCTTTTGCCTATTTACTTTTTGGTATCTTGATTTTTTCTCTTTATTTTTTCTCAGCTTTATTATCTGGTAATTAATATTTTGTCTGGCAAATGTTTTGTTGGAGTATTTGCTTTAGTTAACTCTTATTTTTCCATGTGCAGTTTTTTAAAAATGAAGATCAAGTATATAAGTATTTTTGTTATTAGATACTATGTTACTTCAGAGCTAAGAAAATTAGCATACGTTTAAGTTATCTGATGTTCAATTCTGTTCTGTGAGTTATCTTTTTATATACATTCTTTAATTGGCCTGAATTTTACTTTTTTAGTAATGTAAAATATGAATTAAACTATATTTCTATGGCATAAGCCACAAAACAATTCTTTTGTTTCCTCTTATTTTATAATATTTGATATTAAAAATGTTCACATTTCTGAGTTCTTCTATGAGTCTATATCACTATTTTCAATCAGAGAATGGGGTAAATTATTATCAATAATATATATAAATACAGCATACTATATGTGTACATTATATATATTTACAATCTAATGAGTGGTTTTGCCTGAATAAACTTCTTTCCTTCAAAATATATCTCACATATTCTCTACTAGTTTATATTGTTTCAGATGAATGTTACATTAATTTTTTTTTTTTTTTTTTGTTCTGGGGAGCAAACTCAGGGCCTTGCGCTTGCAAGGCAAGCACTCTAACCACTGAGCTAAATCCCCAGCCAATGTTACATTAATTTTAAGAAAATGTCTACTCAAATTTCACTGAGGTTACACAAAATCTAGAAAAATAAGGTAAGAAAAAGTGGTATTCTTAGGATATCTTCCCACTAAGAAATATGGAATATATTGATATATTCAAAATGTTTTCCAAATCTTCCAAGAAAACACTTCGTATATTTTTGTCTTTATTTTTATTTATGCTTATGTTTTTAATTGATAAGGTTCCACTATAAGGGTCAACTGTTTTGCTTATTTTCATCAGACATAATGGGTTCCGATGTGCTGTTACAAAGCTCAAAATCACTATTTTGGGTTTTCAATATGTGTCTCCTAGTAAAAGTGATTTTAAAGTATAAGGTACACACAACACACTTTAACTTTATGCCTGAATATTTATTTCTGTTGTTTTCGCGAGTGGGATTTTCTATGAATTGAAGTTAAACGTCTGCTTTACCTAACATGTATGATGGCTATTGATATTTGAGTATTCTTTGAACATTTAGCACTTCATTTAAACTTACTCATCTGAATGGTTTTATTCTTATTTTTTAATTTTGGGGGTGTTGGGGAACTGAAACCAGGGCCTCATACGTGCTAAGCATGTGCTCTACCACCGAGCTACACCCCAACTCCTAGAATAGTTTTTACAGCTAATACGTTTAGATTTTACAGACATGCAACCACTTAAGATTGGCAAATAATATTTTTCAATATTTCATTCCAGTAATTATCTGTATTACTTATTTACTGCACTGGACAGAACTTTAAAAACGACATCAAAAAAAAGTTGATGGCACTAGTGACGGTGGACTATCTCTAGTTCTGATTTGCAAAAGAGTATTCCTGGTGCCCCCCTTTAGGAACCACGTTGTCTTAAGAGAAATATTTTAATCCTATATCTCCTGTATTTTACTTAATGTTAAAATATCCTTATAGCTAGACACATATGTAAGGCAAGATGAGAACTTGTCATACGCCCTCTTTGTGTTCGTCTGTGTAGCTGAGACTTTCACTTATCTTCTGCACCTACTTGTTGCTGCCTTCTGTCCCTCTCGCCTCAGGCAGGTGACGCAGGGGAGCCCATACCAGCAATTGCATCTAAATTCTGCCATATGTTTCTTCATGCTCCAATAATCATATATATATGTATAGAGCATATAAATATACACCATATATAAGCATTTTATCAACGTCAGATCATTTTAGGCAGACCTTTCTGCATCTTGCTATTTTCGCTCAACTAAACCAGAGAGACATCCTTCCTAGACTGATTGGAATTGGTCTCTCTCTCTCTTTTTTTAATGTGGATCCCATAGTGGGGATGCAGCAGTCTTCTAATTGTCTTCTGAATAGAAACAAAGCTTCTGGTGAACAGAGCCCTGCGTTGTATGGAGGTTTTTCGGCACCTACAAAGGTACTAGAACGTTGTTTGGCTTATGATGGGTAGTCCACCACCTCTGTAGGCCTGGGACCTGAGACTTTCAAGCAAGTCAGATGGCCATGAAGGTAAGAAATATTTTGAAATAATACGACCAGTGAAGGAGTCACATGTCTTATCAATGCTATTAAAAGAATCGGTCTATGGTTGGGGGTGTAGCTCCATGGCAGAGCCCTTGCCTAGCATGTGTGAGGCCCTCGGTTCAGTCTCCAGTGCTGAAAAAAAATCAGCTCAAAGCTTATTTCAAAGAATACCTTTAGTCCAATTACTACATTCTCCTTCACTTTCAGAGTAGTGGTGAATTAGAGTGAGGTAACGGCTGTGTGGGAAGACTCTATGAGAATTAGCAAAAGCCACTGTGGGACTTGGGGTGGGGAAGAAAGCACTAGTGGTTGTTTGGGTGGTAAGCATTTTCCAGACTAGATGTAAATGCTAATTAATTTATACTAGTGAGGCCATAGATAAGTAACCGAATTACCTAAGCAGCACTTACAAGCGACTTCCTCCCACTACTACTGAGGTGAAGCATTGGTCTTAAATTTTTTTTAATGACAACAGAAAAAAATCTTGCATAATCTTAACCACTCATCAGAGTCCTTAGTATATTCAAGGATCGTGGTATTTTTCTATCACTCTTCATTAGTACCAAAGCCAGCTGTTGTTCCGACTATTAAGAGAAATAAAAAACTGCCTATACCTATGAACGGATTCCTGAGCATCTTGTACATCAAATCTATTCCCTCCGACTCCGCGCTGGCAGAGGGTGGCATGAAGAATTTGGAAAACTGCTCCCCTCCCACCAGGAAGGTAACAGAAAATTACAAGAGCCACGTAACTTTAAATCCATGAGTTCTGATCAGTTATGACTTGGAAGCTTGATTCTTTCATTATTTATCACTCATTGAATGTTCTGGCTCTCCTTTATTAAATGTTAAATCATCTTAAGTGGTATGGTTCGTGCTATTTGAAATGGCAAAGTGCAAGGGAAAAGGGAAAGTGGCCCATTTCCTTGTTAATGTGGTATTCAAATAAAACACAGAGAGCTCAACAGGCAGGTCAACTGGCTGCCGATGGGAACACTGTACAATTATTCATAACGCCAGAGCCATAATTAGGGAGGGAAAGTCTCCTTCCAGCAGTGAGACTGCCAGGAAGGACTTCCATCCTCCCACAGGGCAGAGCGGGTATGAACATCAGACAACACGCGAATATGCTCATTGCTCCCTTTCTCACGCCCAGTGACCAGAGCTCCCTAGCTCGCCCAGAGACCACGATGGCAACAGTCACTGCCCACACTACTTATCTCTCCATCTCTACCGACACTGTCACAGTCACGCTCCCACTCACGGGGTCCTTGTTAAGAGGGTCCGTGCACACTGGAAAAAGGAAGCATGAAACAGAATGCTTCAATCCAGGGACATTTAAGGAGTCTGGCTGAGCAGAAGCCTCCGCTTATTTTTCTGTTTTTAAAATAAAGGCGTATTTTTGCTATGTTTGTTTAAATTCAAACATCGAGGGTTATCTTTGGCTCCTCAAGATGATACACTCCAGGAGAGCAGGTCTACAGCAGCGTGACTTGGTTCAGCACTTCACAGAGCGGATGGCATCTGCCAAGCACTCACCATTCATTAACAAAACAAATGGTCTCCCGTCCCTAAGCTTATTTTACTGCGGAGAGATACTTTCCACACAGGAGGAGGTTAGCATCGGTTGTGCAACACCAACACCATGGAGACAAACAAATTACCATCTTTCCTCTCACCTTATCTCTGCTGCTTCGAGTTATCTGAATTTTAGGGCACTCTTTAGCTCCAGATGAAATATCCAGCCAGTTTTCAAAGTGCTTTGACTCTGCACAGTCTTCTTTAAAAGTACACCTAAAAAAAAAAAAGGCAAAACAAAATAGCAACTCCACACACGCATTAGATACAACTTTCTCAAACTTGGCTTCAGTACAAAATGCTTCATACTGTGGATTATTGATTTTGAACGAGAATAGGAACATGATGCTAAAATCATGAAAAGCAACGAGAAAACAGCAGATTTTTCCCCCATCATGTCTAGGAGCCGAGAACAAATGTTGACAAGGGATTAAACTTGGACTCCTGGGCCATCTCTCAAGACGACGTTCCCAAATACATCCAAAGCACTTCTCAAGGATTCTATAATCAAGAGCACCCTTGTAGAAATGCCTATCAAAGAACAGCCCAAGAAAGCATTTACACATTGAATAAATTTTAGGCTTGCCATTCATTCCCAGAATATCAACCTATTGTGTAATTTGTTTTGTGTAAAAAAAAACCAAAAAACAATAAAGCTACTATTTTGTGCTTTGCGGTATGATGATTAAATAAAAACATTTCAAGGGCACAGTCTGCCCAAGAATTTGATAAGATATTCCATAACCATCTGCTACAGAACATTTATTTAGACAGACACCAAATTTTATCAAAAGATATGGGTGAAACACTTCCAGGGTCACTCTCCCTGGTCAGCCAGCTGGGAGGACGTCCCGAAGAAGTCTCTAGTTGTGTCCAGGATGCATCACTTTGATAAACCTGTGCCCGGAAGCTGAGAAGTGAGGTCACTGGATTGCTCACTGCATCGGTCACTGTAGGTCACACTAACAGGGGAACCCTTGTCTCATCAGATGCACTACCAACCCAACAAGAAAAATGAACACTGAGTGCCGCGTTATCTTCTACCCCGGTACTCTGTGGACTTTACATTGGAGAGTATCAAGCATAGAAGAAAACATCTCTGGTATCTATACTTCTCCAAGGCTAAAAGTTAAAATGAGGGGGTGGTGAGCCAGTACCAGCGAGTTTATTACTATTTTTTATTAGTATAGTATATGTTTGCAGTAAACACATGAATCGTGAGATTGAAAAGCAACCAAATGGGGACCGCTTTCAGCTGTGGGAAGTCCCTTGAGGGGACCCTAGCGGAGTGAGGTGAGGATGGGCCCAAATAGTGTGTTTGACTTCAAAAAGATTTTATTTCTTCTTCTTCCTCTTCTCTCTCTTTCTTTTTAATTCTTAAGAATTGAGGCCTTGTGGCTTCGTCTTCGAGCTCTGTGCTAATTTTGGACGGCAAATATAAAACAGGAAGTCCGTGAGTTTCACTAAGTATCGTCCCCAACATGATGAGCTTAGTGTGTCACCCACTGGGGGAACCCCACTCCCAGTGAGCACGTTCGTGTTCCCCTCCCCCACATCTCCAACCTCGTAACCAAAGGGATTTTCATTAGCAATTCTCCAAAGCCGTGACTGTATCTGACCCTGGATGCTTCACTCGTCTGTCACGGACATTAAGTTCAAATTAAACCACCGCTCCATGTCAGGGAGAGTTTGCAACAGAGGGGCAAGAATTGCTGCACTCAAACCCTGAGAAAATGACTAGGCTGGTTCCTTATTTGTATCTGAAAGAGACCATGACTGTCAAAAACTCCCCGCCTCTCCTGGGCACTCTGGGTTTGTATAAGGCACTTCCTCTGCCTATAAGAAATAAAAAAATTAAGCCAGTTCTAGAGAGACCGGAGTACAAATGTTTTTGTAGGCTCTTAATGCTGCCTGGGAGTCAAGGCCTAAGGCTGCCAAAAAAACAAGTGTAAGATATTTCATACAAACAGTGCTACGATTTGCCAATTTGTGGGCAGAAAGCAGTAGTGCCCCTGAGTTATCGCTCCCTTTTCTGAACTCCTAGAGCATTTCTTGTCAGAACCACACATTTTGGTATTTAATCATATGCTGCCTTGAATTACAATTTAACTGTTTCGTACGTCTATGTCATTTCTCCCCAAGAAAGTCTAAGTCCTCAAAGGAAGAGAGAACATCTTTAATATTTCCTTAGCAAATCCCTGTGTCTCTTAGCATGCTATGCTACTCTAAGGTTTCAATAAATATTTTCGAATGAATACATGAAATAGGAAATCTCTATAGGTCCCTCCCACTGGTGATTTTTCTTTCTAGAGTTTTGATTTATGTCTGACTCTTCCTTATAGCAAAGAGACTATTTTTAACATAAGCTAAAAGTTTGAATCTGAGGATCAAATTAGGAGTTGAGGTTGGTTTATTTTTGGAAAAAAAGAAAAAAAATGAATCTTTCACTTCTTATTCGACCTAGGGTAAAAATAAAAACCTAACCATGATAAGCGCCTAAACATAAATTCCTTGTTTGTATTTTTTTTTTTAAAGCTGCCTTTGAAATTTCTAAGTTCCCAGTCCTTCCCTCTCAGGAGTAGAAAATAAATTAAAAAATAAAAAGCAAACTGTGACACCAAGAATGTATAACCAGATGGTCAACCAACAACAGTATCTTATTACTTCTCAAATATTGCAGACTGTAAAATCTTCATGACAGCACATTACCCACACATTCAAACTCTTTAAGGAGGGGGAAGCAGATCTTACAGCTCCCACGTTTTAGTAAACAGAACCAGTTACTTTGAAAGAATTCCTTTCGAGAACTATCGCTCTGACGCCACGATGCTGAGCACAAACACTTCAGCTACCGCCCAAATGACTCGAAAATCTCCTGTCTGCCACACCTCTGGGCGAGGCTGAGTCCTGGGGGAGCCACTCTCAGATGGGCTGTTGCTTGACTGGCCTCATTTCAATGTCGTCCGGAAAGTGGATGCAGAGCAGTGAGGACGTACTCTGGAGAAAATGGCAGAGGTATATTTGTTTTCTTTGCTTTTGTTATTACTTTTGCCTCCTCCTCCTCTGAGGATCTGTCTTAGTCCGCGCGGTACTGCAATTCCAGAACACCTGAGACTGTGTCATTTAAAAAGACCAGAGGTGTGTTTCCTACAGTTCCGGAGGCTGGAAAGTCCACAATTGAGGGGTCTGCACCTGGCAAGGGTCTTCTTACTACGTCAGCTCATGGTGGAGGGTAGAGAGCAAAGGAGGAGATCAAACGCCCAGCCTCACGCCCTGTTCTCTCCAGCAGTCATCCACTCACAGGGGTGGAACCCACCATTGAAGTGCCTCCCATCAGGCCCATCTCCAACACTGGTGCACTGGGGATTAAATTTCCAACACACATTTTGTGGAGGACACATTCAACCCACAGCAGGATCTCTCTGAGTCTGAAGATCTCCCTCAATATTTTATTTTTCTAGTTCTTATTTCCAGTTAGATGTCATACCTACATTAAGAAGACAGTAAGTACACAAGCCTCTTTACAAATTAAAAAACAGAATCTGCCCAAATGCAAAGAAGACATTACTTGAAGAAAAACAAAAATGAAACAAAAAAACACAAACCAAAAAGTTAAAGAAAAAAAACCTTCTTTAGGTGAAAGATACTATAAAGTACGTAGAAACACTTAAGTGCATGAAACTATTAAGGGAACCCTGTTTTATTTGTTTGCTGTAAAATTTGCTGTAGAGTTTAATTTATTCCAAATAATAAAATAAAATAGTTTGCTGTCATCACTTAACTATATAAGGACATGGACTAGCCCCTCCCCAATTCCCAGTTCAGAAAAAAAAGTTGTTCCAAATCTATCCAAGGCCCAACTGTTAAAGAGGAAGTTTCCAGAAGATTATTTCTAAGTTTGCTGTTTGAAATTCAGAAAATATTTTCATACAGTGAGCTTGCTTCTTGATTATGTGGAAATCAGTATAACCCACAACATCCCCGAATAACTACCCTACCGATCAATGGCATGGTGGGGACATGTACTCTGTGCCAGGCATTGTTGTGGGTGTTGACAGTTCTCACAAGCTCACTGTATAGGGACAAGCCAGAGGTTCAGAGATTCACAGTAACACGCCCAGGTCACACAGCTACCATGGAGCAGAGGTCTGACTCAGCTGCATGGTTTCCTACCGAGCCCAGCTGTCACAGGCACTCAGAGTTCTTCCTGGCTCCCTGGGGGCTCAACAGTGGTTGAAGGATGGGGCTGGATCAGGACAGGACAGAGATGGTGGCCCCTTGACCAGAAAACAGACATGAGGCAAGTCTCTAGAATGAAGAAGGTAGCAAGGATTTGGGAGGCCAACACAGAGGCAGGGACTCCAAGAGACTCAGAATTTTCATCAGTCAATAGCAAATAAAAAACATGCAGCTACGGGTTAAAATTCCAGGCTGCCCCAGACTTATAAATCTATTGCGCTCAAAAAAAAAAATGCTTGCAAACCATCTGTAATATGGAATATAATTTCCCCCATAAAAATAATGTTATAAGCAATGATTAAGTTTCCAGGTTAGGCCACAAAACCTATTTATCCATAATGGAACTTCAATACTATACATATTTGCAATAAAAGAGTAGCAGAAAACAATGAGGTTGCAGCCATTTGCATTATATAGCAGTTTTTTCTTCTTCTTTACTTATTTGTGTTTCTGCTCAGCTGGTAGTCTGGGAATAGTGCCCAGCTGGATCGACTTTTAAATTTATTATTACAGTATTGTATTTATACGGCATTTCTATTTTTTTAATGGCCATGGTTTAAATTATTAATTGTTTTCAAGCCAACGTAAGGGACAGGGAGAGCCACCTCTGAAAGGGGGCTGAAGTTTGCAGACAGGTGCCATACGTGCTCATGGGCTGGGCTGGGGGGACCTTCAGAATTTGACTCTATTAGGCTAAAATCTCTCAGTAAAAATTTACCACTTACTCAACCTTGAAACAGAAACTCTGAACTCAGAAATGTAACTTGTACTTCCTGCCACTCGAATTTCATCAGCATCCTCTAATCTAATTGTTCACGAACAGCAGACAGTCCCCGAAGGAATCTGATAACTAAATATCAGGTAATTGGCTTGAATGTGGGGTGAGTGTGACCTGTTTCAAAGATTCTACACTGATATAATATCAGAAAACTTTTAACAAGCAAACGACCCAGCTTCTCTCTCACTCAGGCACAGCATCCGTGCAGGGGATGGATGCTCTGCAAGAGCATCCCAAGGTCTTTTGCTAAGTGATTCAAAACAGATGTCTGCAGCTTTAGGAAGGGCACAGAGCCTGAAGGAGGGACCAGGTGGCCTCCAGCATTGAGGGACTTTCATTACAGTTGCAAGTCCATGAGACCAAGAAACCGAACTCCACTGAATGAAAGAGAATAGGAAGTCACTGTGACAAACTAAATTCTGAATTAAAGGCCCCAGGAGCTGGGAAAAGGGAATGCCAAAATATAAGACCAAAATAACTTGCTAGGAAAGCTGAAAAATTGGATCTTCATCACTGGAGCTGCAAGTCAGTCTACATGATGAAATTATGCTAATAACAGAGACAATTTAGGAGACTTTTTTTAAAAAGAGAAAACATCTCAAATGCCAGGCAATGTCTTTTCACATGATTTGATTCGTTTATTCTTTACAACGAAACTATAAATAGCTACTATAATCATTCCTGCCATACAGATAGGGGAAACAGAGGCACAGAAGGTCCCATATTGCTTTCCTAAGGGTCACACAACTAGTAAATGGAGAAGCTGATATACAAAGCCAGGCAGCGTAGCTTCAAAGACCACGTTTTCATCTACCACCCTTTATTGCCTCTCACAATAGCTAACACTGAATGAGCCCTTCTGTTTAAATTATTTAATGCTGCTATGACAGAAATAACCCACAGATTGGGTTATTTATTTATTTATTTTTGCAACAGGGTCTTGCTATATAGTACAGGCTCACCTTGAACTTACTATGTAATCTAGGCTGCCCTTGAGCTCCATGCAGTTGTCCTGCCTCAGCCTCCCAAGTGCTAGGATTATACCACCACATCTGGCTAGGTAATTTATAAAATAAATTGATTTCTTACAATCCCAGAAGCTAGAAAGCCCAAGGTTGAAGGGCCTGCATCTGGGGCCAGCTTTCTTGCTGTGTTGCCCGGAGCAGAAAAGAAAGGGCAAGAGAAGGCACATGTGTGTAAGACAGCAAGAGACCAAGCTAGCTCCCTCGGGCCCTTCTATAATTGGCATGAATCTCCCCGGGAGGGTGTTACATGGGGAATTAAGTTTCTAACACATGCTCTTGGAGGAACACATTCAAATCGCAGCACCTTCCTGGTGCCTTGAATCCAGTACTGTTCCAGGGCCTTCTAGGATAAACTCATTCATCTTTACAGCCACTTCATGGTAACTTAATGTTGCCACCTCCGTGTGAGAGATAAGGAAACTGAGGCACAGGCAGCTTGGTGTCTGGTAGATACCCACACTCTTACTGCTTTATCAAGCTGCTCAGAAATGGTGTAGGCCACAGAGCAGTACCATCACAAACCCTGAGATGTTGCTAATAGGTCCCCCCAGGCCATGGCCATATGGGAAAATATAAGTTCTATTCCATTCCATTTCTCAGCCTTCTTGAAAAGTGTGTTCCTTGGATTGTTAGGGTGTTGATGCCAAAGTAGGGTTCCATTGCCAACAAGTTTGGGAAACATAAGTTAAATAAAACTGAACAAGTTTCTCTGCTATAAGTCTTCTTGGAGCCTTGAATATGCTGCTGGGCATCGCAACTTTCCAAGACAAGAATAAATGGTGCATCATCTTCAAACTTTTTTGCTGAGGGTTGTCCCGAGGGATTAGAAACGGTACTCATATACACCAGGAAATACTGCCCAGTATTGTCTAATGAGCAACAGTCTATGTGCCAGACCACGTTCGAAAACAGACTTTGGGCTAATTTGGGTAATCCTCATACCCAGCTGATCACAGGCTGTAAGTAGCCTCTACGCCAGCGATGGCGAACCTATGGCACGTGTGCCGCAGCAGGCACGCAGGGCCCTCTCTGTCAGCATGGGAGCCACGTTGCCCCAGCAGCCGAGCATCAGATACCAGCACACACAGTTAGAAAGGAGAACTAGCGCCAAGTAGTAAATAAGTGGGTTTTGGGTTGCAGTTTGTGCACTCGATCTCTAAAAGGCTCGCCATCACCACTCCAAGCTATCCTCTGCATGCCACCCTCGCCCATCACCTGTTACCTGGTTCCTGCAGCGTCCAGGGCCTCTGATTCCACCCACAGAGACATCTAGCACAAAGCTTATCATAGCACCCCATGTTTAAGAATCTCCGATGACTCCATTTCACTTAGCAAACCCCTGCTTCTGTCTTTCTTGACCCTTTGCCCATAGTAGGTGTTTCTGTGCTCATCTCTGTCCTGCCCTCCTCTCCAAACTCTTCCCTTGGAAATACTGGGTGTGTGAGTCTGTCTCTTTACCTAGACTGCAAGCTCCTAAAAACACAGACCTAACAAACAGCACCTGGCATCTGATAAACACCTGCGGTGCACACATGTCGGGCCCTTCCAAGCATGTGATGTTCCCCTGCCCAGAATGCCCTGGGGCCTGCAACATCTGGGTGAAATCAAGGTGAACTCAAGGGCTAGTTCAGTGCCGCTTCCCTGTGATGTCTTCCCAATCTCCAAACAAAGTGAATGCTAACTTCTTCTAGTACGAGGCTCCTACGTAGACACAGCACACTGCTCCTCTGACCAGGCTCCAAGTTCCCCCAGGGCAAGGCTCACCTTCTTAACCTTTGCACCCCCAGGTCTAGCACCTCACCTGGTGTTCGTTCTACATAGATCTACTGCGTGCCCGTCTGATGCCAAACACTACAGCAGGCATTGAGGACATACCGATTAATGAGCCTATTAAGGTGTACTAATAAGCTTGCATTCTAGTGTAGCATACAGATAGAAGCCAAGTAAGGTGACAATCACTTACAATACTTTTGAATTGAGGGAAGTCTCCCGCAGAAACCAAAGCTATAGTAGGAAGGAGCCCGCTTTAGATAGCTTGGTCATGAAATGTGGCATTTCAGGTCATAGTTCAAAGATGAGAACTACGTAGTCACATCAAGAGTAGTGGGAAGAGCATTCTGGGCAGAAGGAATAGCATATGCAAAGCCTCTGTGCTCATTTGTGCATGGTCTTTGCATAGAACCGATTAAAGAGACCAGCCTGGCTAGAATTTAGTGACACCAGGGGAGCGGGTTTCTGCCAGTGACAAGCTGGTGACCTTGAAGAAGACATACATCCTCTCTGTGTCTCAGGCTCTCCACCTGCAGAAATGCAAATAATATAGTTTCTACATCATGGAGTTATGGTAAGGATGCCTCAGTATCAGTAGTTGTTATTATAATGTGGACAAGTGAAACAGGATTTAAGAAAAAGAGGGCGACAGAAGTCAAACAAATACAAAATGGTAGTGCTAAGAAAGGGACTCGGGCAATGAGGTTGACCAGATGCCCCCAGCTATAAGTGTACACATACCAGCTCAATGTCTAGTTGTGCCTTTCCTATGTACAAGGGCAGAAACAGTTGAAAGCTTCTTGGAAGATTCTTAATCACAACTCTCCTTCCTTCTAAAACTCATGGGATCTTTGGAACCTCTTCATGCCTTGAAGAGCAGTTATTAAAGCACTTGTTTGGTGGCCGCTTCTCACAGGAACCTGAGCTTCTCTAAGACAGAGCCTCATCCACCTTTGCCTCCCCCAGAGCTTAGGCAGGGCCTGACCCACGGCTGGTGTTCAACAAAAGTTAGCTGAAGTGGATTAAGAATTCAATTTTAAAGTGACTAAATTCTTGTCCATGTCTCCATGATACCAGCATAATTTGCTTCATTGATTTTTGTTCACTGGGTTGGCCTGTTAACTAGTGGTGGAAAACCGTCCTTTGTCTTGAGACGTGGAGCTCTTTAGCACACATAAAATGCATTCTCAGACTGAAACACTCACGTGAAAGGGATTTACAGCCTTTGCCCCATGTGGTTCTTTAGTGGGTGGTGAGTGTACTAAAAATTGGTGTTTTTATGTCCAAATGTGGACCATGAACAGAAGAATTTAGAGGACACATTTACCAAAAACAGATAGTGTGGACAGAAAAATGGGAAAATAGTGCTGTTTGAAGCAGAAAGGTCTGGGTTCCAAGCTGTTCTGTCTTACAATCCCTCTGTAATTGAGCACATATTCCTTCACTGTTGTGGGCCTCAGTTTGCCCACCAATGAACAGGTGGCAATGATATCACATCCCCATTCTCCCGAGAGAAATACCAAATCCCACCCTTAGCCTATGATAAATGGTACAAGCTCCATACAGCATAACAAAAACGCCCAAACATTACAAAATGTTACAAAATCAAAAACCGAGATTGGCAGGCAGGCTTCAGAATGTAGATCTGAATACCACGTATGAACAGAGATGAGTTTCTGGGAAGAGGACAAATACTAGGTCACAGGACAAGTGAAAACATCTCAGGAATTTTTAAAAGCCAATCAATACATACTTATGAGAGTGCACACTGCCTGAGATAAGGTCATTGCAAAAAAAAAATCTATTCCGTTAAAAACATATATTTACTAAAAGGAGTGCTCGTAATGGGCCTTAGTAGGAGTCGGAGAGCACCAATTTAAGAGATGGTGCAGATAAGTACTGCAGTTTGGATGCTGAGGTCTGAGGACATCACTTTCTAGCTCTACCAAAAACCAAACAAACTGGCTTCTGAGCAAGGCGAGACTCCTCCCCTGGTCAGCCACTGCCAATTGTCCACAATGCCAAGGTGGAGCTGTGCCCCTTAACAGTTTTATTTCCCCTTCCCCTTCTGCTTTGCAATAAGTAGGATTAAGCTACTGCTCCTCAAAGTTGATGAAGACCCTGGGGGACCCGGGCTGACTCCTGCCCCCCACTAGTGTTAGAAGACCACCCCATTCCCAAGCCCCTTCTAGCATTCTCGGTAACCCTGATGCACGGGTTCGCCTGTGCCAGGGTAATTCAGTGGTGCCCCGAGGCCTGAACAGCATCCTCCTCTTCGCTCCCCACTGCTTCCACCCCACAGACAGTTGTCCTACTTGCTTCTACACAATTAGTCGGCGCAATGGGGTCCTCACACGAGAAGGAGGGGCTGCCCCCAAATCCCATTATTATCATTATCGCTGTCATTAGAGCAGCACTGGACCATAAAGAAGTGTCACTGCACAGACTTCAAGCCTGGGATCTGCACAAGGACATATCCCAGATTGAAAAGCAAGGAGGAGCAACAAAGACAGACTTAGAACAATCACCTGATCCAGGTGGTCTTCCTGGCTACTCCGCTAAATATCGCCATAACCTTTGAAGGGGGACATCTCCACATCTGGCTGCGATATGCCCTGGCCAGCGAGGCCCTCCAGGACACCCCTCTGCCCTCGTTTAAGACTGTAACCTCCCCTGCCTGTAAAAGCATTCTCATCTCCTTTCTCGGTTTTATTTTTCTTCATAGCACTGACCATTAATTGAACATGCTATTTCTTTTATTTTTACACTATCTCCCCCTAGTAGGGGTTGAACAGTGCTCCCCCAATTAACCATCCCCCTCTCTGAATGTCATCTTATGGGGTCTTTGTGAGTACAATTGGTTCTGGATCTCAGGAGGAAATCATCCTAGACTTGTGGCCTGCAATGACTGGTGTCTTTCTGGGAGAAAGGAGAGATCTGGACCCATGCAGGGAGGGAGGTCATGTGAGACTGAGGCAGAGGTGGAGTAATTCTGCCACAAGCCAAGAAACGCCAACAGAAGCTGGGGCAGGAGAGGACAGGTCATTCCCGAGAGACGTCAGAGGGAAGTCGGCTGACTTCTGGCCTCCGGCACTATGAGAGATAAATCTGTGTCGTTTCAAGCCACCGGCTTTGTGGCCATTTGTTACGCCAGTCTCAAGAAACTACAACACCTCGCTAGAAGGGCCTCTCTGAGGGTACGGATGTTGGTCTGTATTGTTCACTGTGAGTGCTGAGAATCCTAGTGATTGGGACAATGTCTGACACACACTTGGTGCTCAATAAATATCTGCTAAGTGAGGCTGGGTTGGTGGTATGAGCAGGTAATTCCAGCTATTTGGGAGACTGTGGCAGAATTTTGCAAGTTCGAGGCCAGCCTGGAAAACTCTGTGAGACCCAGTTGCAAAATAAATAAAGAGAAAAGGGTTGGAGTGTAGTTCAGTGTGAAGGCCCTGGATTTCATCTCCAGTACTGTGTAGACAAATCTGTTCAATAGATGTGCAGATGCTTAAACCTTCAAGGGATAAGGGCTGCTGCAACTCAAGTGGGCCCTGAGTTTCATTGTCTCTTGTGTCCATCACTTAATCACGAAAGTTTTGGGTGCTCCAAGCTCTTCCCTCCTTTCCCACTGCCAAGAGGGGTGATGTCTCCTTCTTGTTTCTTTTCCCTCTGCCTGAAACAGCGAATAAAGGTATGGCTTGGGAATTAGCACTAAGCCCAGATATGAAAGCTCTTTCTTTTACTCATGTAACCTTTGAATGGTGTGAATAATGGCCCCAAAGATGTCCACATCCCAATCCCTGGGATATGTGACTATATTACTATATCACACGACAAAGGAAGAGGAAGTCAGAGAAGATGTAAGGAGAAGACTGAATTCACAGCCAGAGGGATCTAAAGATGCTACGCTGCTGGTTTTGAAGAGGCAGGAAGAGGCCACAAATTAAGGAATGCAGGGTGCTCTAGAAGCAGAAAAAGGCGAGGAAACAGATTCAGTCTACACTGGAGAGGAAACATAGTCCTGCCAATATGTGAGGTTGGTCCAGCGAAACTCATTTCAGACTTGTGACCTCCAGAACTGTAAGACACTAAGCGCTTGTTGTTTGAAACCCCCAAATACCATGCATGTGGTAATCTGTTGCAGCAGCAACAGGAAACCTAGCATAATCTAAGCTCGTTTTCTCACCTGCACAGTGGGGTGGTAAATAGTTCTGCCTTCATAGGGTTAGGGTTAGGGTTAGGAGTGTGAAACGGAACACGGCATGTGCCACACACAGTGGTGACCCACAGAGGACCGGCACTCAAGCCCGTTCTGTGTGTCTCTCACCCACACTCGGAGGCACAGCACGCTCCCCTTCTGGGCCTGGCTACGGAATAGCCCTCAGTGGCCTCTCTGCTGCACAGCCCCCTCTTGTGATGGAGAACAGACTCACTAGAACTTCAGAAGAACACAGCCACAAGCGGAGTGCACCCTGCATTGTCATGGTCAAGTTTTAGGGCAATGGAAGCCCTGGGTCAATGACTGGCTCTGGAGAGCTTGGTGCATGTGTCTCTTACAGGACAGACCTCAAGAGGGGAGAGCAAACCAAGTGCTGGGACGGCTTCGCAGCCAGCCATTTACTCTGGGAAGCACTGGATCTCAGTTTCTCTCCTGTGTCCCTTCTGTTACTCCCAAGCCTTCAGCAAGTCCAACAGGGGGCAGGCCACAGCGCCCGCAACAGGCCAAACTGAGAAACGATCCCTTTCCCAGTCTTGTGTGTAGAACAGCCCAATCGCCACAGCCCAAGACCTCGGAACAGCTGTAATAACTGCTTGAAGGTCTTCTGACCATCACCATGGAAGAAGCACAGAGAAGAATACAGGCCAAATATTAAATTTATGCAAATAATTGAGAGGGGCACCCAGATACTCCATACCTAGCATGCCTGGGGGCTCTGGCCCCACCCTGTGCACACTCACGTAGGGTAGAACACAATAGGGTGGCACAATACAGGCAAGTGTGGCCTTTCTTGCATGGCTCATTTTCTGAAGAAGACCCAGCCCTGATTCTACCACGTGATTGAGGCCAAAGCAAGTGGAGTTCCACAATGGTGTTGGGAAAGGTGGAGAAGCATTTGATATTTGGAGAAAGGGCTACGAAGTAGATGACTCAGAAACAGAAAAGAGACGTGAGCAAACTCACGCTTCACAAAGTGTACCAGAGGCAAGTACTGTGAGGGTAGAGGTAGAGATTGACACAACTGATGTTAAGTTAATGCAGTTGCCATATGGGTAATCTTTCAAAAACACAAATCTTTTTAAGAACAGTCCTTTGTTTATAGCACTTTGTGAGTTCTCAGGACAAACTAATAAAATCTACACAGAGCCCTTCACATCCGGGTCCCACCCAGCACGCTCACCCCTTCCTTCCTTCCTTCCTTCTGGAGTCCCTGTCCTAACAACAGAATCCAGTCTGCCACTTCCTGAACAGATTCCTCACCGTGCTGGGTTCTTCTGCCTGAAATGTCTCCACCACTCTTCCTTTGGTGAAAGCTGGCTCAGGCTTCTAGGCTCACTGTTAAGGCCACCTCTTCTGGGGCCTTTCCTACCTCAGGGACAACTAATGACTACCTCCTTGGTTCCCACCATTGCTAACCTTCACTTAGCACTTACTACGAAGCAGGCACTGTGCCTTGGAATTCACGTACTTTGTCTGACTGAAGCCTCTTGGCCACACCCTTGGGCCAAGGGTGGCTTCCGTTAACCTTGCTTTCTAGAAGAGGAGATGGGGCACTGAGAAGAGAAGAATTTTCAGGTCACATAGAAGCCTGGATTCCACGCCAACCGTGCTGACTTTAGGATCTTTACTCTGCTGCCAGGGTGGAAGTCAACATCCTGGGTATGTGCATCCACAGAAAGCTATTTTTCCCACCTCCTGCTCGGTAAATGACACCTCCGTCCATCTGGTCACCCAAGCCAGGTGCCTGTAACTCCTTCTCCTGCAACCTCAACACCAAAGTCCCCGCACTGCTGGTGAGAGATGGACAATTCACCCACTGGCAGCGCTGGGACTCAGCTCTGGCATCTCTCAGGGCCCCTCCCCCATCAGACATGGGTGCCCATCTTTTTGGCCTCCAACCTCGTGCCAATACCAGTGCCCTAGGGCCCTGGAGGAATCCAGTATGTGTTTGGATAGCACTTCTTTATTTCCTCTGTGGGGTTTTAGATCAAGGAAGAAAGAATACATCTTCCAGAAAAACACTGGCCACCTTGATATTTTATTTTTCATCTTACGGCCCTATTTTTAGTGTGTCAGACTCAAGGGGGGACTCCAATTAATCACCAAGTCGTGTCGGTGCTATCTTCCAAACAGTTCTCAAATCTGCTCACTTCTTCCCCCCATTACTCTGATTCAGCCCCCAGTCTCCTGCTGGTCTCCAACCACTGAAGAACTGATCTGCCATGTCCAGTGAGGTCTCCTCAAATCCCCCTTGCACCCCACATGCTTGTTCTAAAACACAGCACACCTGCTCAACTCTTCTAATACAAGCCCTGCAGTGGTTCCTTCAGGTCCTTCCAACAAAGCCCAAGTTCTTTAACACGGCCTACGATATCTCCCTCAACTATCCTGTTTACACGCCCCCTCGTCTCCCAACACTCCCTTGTATCCTGTGTGCTTGTCCATTCTGAGCTCTGGGTGAGGCTCTCCTATGGTTCCTGGCCCTTCCTGCCCTGTTCCATGGCCAGCTTCCCCAGGCTCCTTCAGATCTAGCTGCCATCTCCCTATGCTTCAGGTTCAGCTTAGATCTCCCATCGTCAAGGAAGACCTCCCTGATCTTTTCAGTTTGGGTTAAATATTCTTTGTGTGCCCCATGAAATCCACACTTCCTCTATGCTAGCCCTTATGACTCTCTAGTTCATTCATCTCCTTTGCTTATTGGATCACGGTTTCCAATTTCTCAATTCCTCCTGCCTATAACTAACACAGCCATATTGCCCTTTGTCACATCATTTTGCAACCCTTCCTCCTAGAGCAGACCTAGTATATTTCCTTACTGCTCTGATTTTGGGCTTGGCCATGTGGTTTGCTTTAGTTATGGAGTATCAGCAACCATGCTGTGAGCGGAGGCTTTGCGTGTGTTGTGTAGCTTAGTTTGGTGTCTTGTGCTTTTGCTACCCGTTTTAACAAGAAAGAGTCTATATGGAATGGCAGCATGTGCAGGAGACCTGAACTCAATTTGCAGCTTGACACAGAACCCCACAGCTGAAAGATGGACCCAAGAGCAAGAAAAGCAAATGAGAGTGTGGGGGTTGTTTATTCTGCAGCATTATTGAAGCCGAAATCTGACTGGTATACTTACAGCAGTATCCTTCTCTAGATGGCAAGCTCCATGTAGACAGGAAAGAACTGTATCTCCGGCCCCAAGCACAAGGCTCAAGACATCACAGGTGCCCAATAAACAGCTGTGATTGGATGTATGACTGAATGAATGAATGTTGGCCATGGACAGGCCCACCTCCCTAGTTCTCATGTGAATTCCTTAAAGCCAAGAATGACATCTGATTTCTCGCAACAGCACCTAAGCTATCTCAATTTCCACATGGGGCTCTTGGTAGGTATTCAACAAATATTTGTTGAAATTAAATAAATTGAATTTTGTGGGCTGGCTCGGGAATCAATCCTTAATTTATGACATTGTTTCTATGGGAAAATGCACTCTGCGCGCCAAACAAACTTGCAAATGAACTTTTGGAACCTCACCCGTTCATTGGTTTGGGATTGCCAGTTTTGTGGAAATCCATAACTGAACACATGTGCTATGCCTCGCAATATGGGAGAAACTGAGAAACTGCTTCCAAACCCAACATACTCAGCCTGCAAAAATTCACTTTCCTCCCACACACACAAATTCAGCACAGGTTGGATTTGAGGTTCCAACAATAAAATACTAGACTTTTTAGAGCTCATTGTTTATCTAATTGCTTTTTATCTGCTTATACTGGATGCCTATTCTTAACACTCGATCAAAAGGAAGTTAAGATAGTTTTCTTGCCCCCCCATCCACTTTCTAGACACGTATACAAGAAAGTTCAACCTTCTCAACAGAGAAAATAAATTATTTTTCTAAATAAATCTGTGACATTTAAAATAAACACAGTGGGCTGCTCTACAGTTATAAGAAAACATCCCCCTTTAGGATTCCTAATTTTGAATGGTACTGGGAGCTTAACATGAGTCACAGATCTGAGGCTAAGTTGCATTTCATCATAGGCCAGAACCAAGCCAGTATGAATTCATATAATCTGATGTGGCAGAGAAGGGCCATCACTCCAGGGCTCCAAAGTGCTTTTTCATTTTAAGGTACAACTTTCAACCAGCTATTGATACAGACTACCTATCACTCAATCTACCTCATTCATTTAACATATGTTTTCTGAGCACATTGTATTTGAACAGAAATGGAGAGGTAGAGAAATACATCTCAAGAAAGGGATAGGTAGAAAAACATGGCCAGAATGAGGGGCCTCAAAGAAAAGGAAACAGTGATGTATTGAGGCTAATTAAGATTGGTTGGTCAGGTGGAGACAAATGTGTGTTCTAGGGCCAGACGGTCGAGGATGAGCCAGCTGCGAGAAGATCTGGGGGAAGAATATTCTGGAATGAGGAAATAACCGGGGCAAAAATCTTGGGGCAGGAACACATTTGGCATATTCTCAAGTCAGAAAGAAAGTCAGTGTAGTTAGGACAGAGTGACCAAAGGAGACAGTGGCAGGAGAGGTCGGAGAAGTAGTGAAGGATGAGATCGCATCAAGTCTAGCCTGTGGGAGTTGGGCAAAGTTTTAAGCTGGAAAGCTGGTGGCTGTCATGAAGCTGTGGAGGGACATGAACTGATTTTTTTTTTTTTTTTTTTGTGGTGCCGGGGATCAAACTCAGGCCCTTGCGCTTGCAAGGCAAGCACGCTAATCACTGAGCTAAATCCCCAGCCCCCATGAACTGATTTTTGTTTTTAAACGATTGCTCTTCTTGGAGAGGACTAGGACAGGGGTAAGATACCAAAAGCAGACACAGGGGAAGCAAGAAGTAGGTGTCCACGGAGGCCAGAATTCTCAGCCAGTCACCAGGAACAGCCAGGGGTCCTCAGATTCTGCTCTGATTGCAAGTTCACCTGGACCTTACAGGAAGGCGCTCTCCCCTGAGGACACGGCTTCCTCAGCTGCTCGCAAGGGCTGGCTGCTTTCTCCCTCATCATAGCTGTCCCACTGAAGTGTTGCTGCCTCTCCTGGAGGAGCTTCTCTTTCTAACCAGGTGCTAGCTTCGAAGTTGGTGCCATCCACCGGGACCACCCTACAGTTCTTGATGCTGTGATCTCCTACAGACCACACCTGCTCCCGGCCACTTCCCTTCATTTTTTGACTATTTAGTTCCTACTCTTTCCAACACTCATTCTGGGTGATCGCAATTTCCACACAAGTGACTGATTCACTGAATATTCCAGCCACTGCCTCAGTTTCTTGACCCTTCTCTACCAAGGATCCTGTCCTCCCTCCCTCCTTCAGAGACATAGTCATCCTCTAGATTTTGTCATCATCAATGACTCCACCGCTCTGTGACCACAATCGTGGCCCAGCCCTTTCCAATTCTCCAACCACAGCCTCCAATCCTACCACCTTTTCAAACCCCTCTCCCACTTACTTCCCTCCCCGGAGCCCAGGTGTCTGCAAGTGCATTTATCAACACCCACATCAACATTATCACCCATTGCTTGCGTGTTGATGTACTCACTCCGACTCTGGCTCAACTAAAATCTCCTCTGCTCTCTGACTATGCCACCAGAGCTGAAGCGGCTTGAAAAAAGCAAAATCATGCTACTTGCTCTACTTTAAAGGCAAGACCACCAACCTCAAGTGGGCGCTAAAGTTGCCTGGCAACCATGCTGTATTTTCCTACTCAGTTCTCTGCCCCTGTTTCACTCCTGCCCTCTCTTCACTCCAGTGCCTCCTCTCAGCTCTCCCTGGTCTAAAGTCAGTGATGGCGATGGAAACAATAAGCAAAGACACTGCACTTGCTTCTTTGCCCAGGACCCAGGCCCCAGTACCCCCACCTTCCATCTCGAGAACAAGCTGTCCAGGCTCCTGTTTGTGGCTGTCACATTAGGTCATCTGCTGAAAGACAACACTCCACAACTCCCTCTTCCCTCTCCTGTAACATCAACTTCTCTCTCTCTACTGGAATGCTGCCAACAGCAAAAAAATGCATGATTCTTTTGTGCATCTTATAAAACTCAAACTCTTTGGACTCTACTTTCTCCTCCAGCATCTGCTGTCTTTCTCCTGCTGCTTTTCTCAATAAAGCCCCTCGAGGCAGTTATCCCCTCTCTTCCCATTGTCTTCTGCAGCTTTAGCGCTGACCTCTGTCATGGTCACCAGTCATCGCCTGCTAAGTCTAAGGGATCAATTGTCCTTTTGACCTCTCCACAGTAGCCGGCACAGTGGGTTGCTCCCTCCTCCTTCCCCTTGGCTTGCAGGAGACTCACGTCCTGGGTTTTGCCCTCTTCCCTTTCTGGCGCCTTCCTCCTTATTTCTTTTTCTGCTTCCCTTCCTTCTCCCTGACCCCTAAACATTGCAGTACCTCAGTGCTCAGCCATCAAACCTCCCAATCTGTACTCCCTCCCTGGTCTGATCCTAAGGCGTCCCTAAGTACCATCTGAATACAATAACCCCCAAATTGCCATCACCAGATCAGATGTTTCCCATCAACTCTCGACCTGAGCTTGTTGAAACAGTAGCTACTAGCTGTACGTGGTCATTTAATCACCACCACCATCGCCACAATCACTGAATTAATTCCTGCATTCAGCTGGACAAATACAGACAGAGACGCTACACACATCCAAAAGACCATGGTGGAACTCTTTGGTCGGTGTGCAGTGATACGATACTGGCCACGATCAGTCAATTTCTAAAACTCTAGTCTTGGGTAAGTGACAAGAAGAAAAGATTCCTACCCAATTACAATTATTCATGAGAATTTTCCTGGGTTTGCCTCTTTTGTCTGCCAGCGCCTGACGGAAACCGCCCAGTAAAGAGGTGTAGCAAACGGCAGGGGCCATCATTTGTCTGGCAGAAGCTTGACTTGTGACTTCCTCCATGAACTCTTAATGAATTCCTTCCCCATTTCTCCAGTGTGTTCCCCGAACCTCTTCCTTCTCCTACACACACCCCTCTCCTTTCATTTCCCCTGGCTTGGTCCTGGACAAGCTGCCCAGCTCTCTTCCTAGGCCTGTTTTCTTTGCCCCACTGCCCCTCATTTGGCCTTCGGCATCTCTCTAGCTACCCTCCTCTTTCTTATCCTTTTTCACCTTTAGAAAAAACTGAAAGCACAGAACTGACAGACACTGTGATGTGGTTTATTTTTTTTTCCCTCCCTTTCCTGCCTGAGCTGCAGCTAAGGCTTCTCTCCTCCTTGCTTCTATAGCAAGAGCCGGAGTACTGGGTTGCCATGGCAACAGCGAATCCAAGCAGGCCGGTCCCAGCGTCGCTAAGAACTACCATGGCAAGGAAGCCGCTGCAAGTCGCCCCTGAGCCTAGATGGGTTGTGTACATCGTAATTCAAGAGCAGGCCGGGCAGATTCTGCCCAGAGACCAAGATTTGTACATCAGCCCACGGCTGTACGGCGCACGGGGAGACAGCGCCATCAATAACCAGGCTTCCACCGTGCGAACAGAATACACGACTTGATGAGGATTCATTTGAAAATCTTCAAACATCGCTATTCTTTCATCTTCTCTGAGGGAGAACCTTTTACCTTTCTTTCGAGTCTTGGGGAACTCTGTAGAAAGTAAAAGCAAATCTGCCTGCTCTGGCCTCTCCCCTTTGATGTCGCATACCCATTCCCATCTGGCCCCCAGCCGGGGTGGCCCTGAGTGGCCCAGGTCAAATGACTCGGTAGCATTGACCCAGCTGGGGACACCTTTGGGGATGAATTAGAGTTATATCACAGTATTTCAGTCCTGGAAGAGACCTCTCCCGCGCCCTCCCCCCAGGTCACCAGAATGGATCTTTAAAGTAGGGCAACAAGTGTCCTGCCACATGACACTCTCTCCAAACTGTGAGCTGGGAGAAGGAATTCAGGAAGTACCTTTGCGGCAAGTGGCACCAACCGCAGTGGGGGTCTGCTGCCGTTAAGCACTCCAAACAGGATTTATGTTTACTGCAGTTCGCAACACGAATTCTCCTCACCTAAAAATAAAGATGACAGTGGTTCAGATGGAATTATAGGCAACACCAGAGAAAATGACACTACCTTATCTGATGAAGGGCCACAAGGAGTATATTTATCAATTTGAACCCTAAATGTCTCCACAATGGCATCGAGCAGCAGGTCTTGAGTTCTAGGACAGGAAGTGGTTGTGGGACGATCGCCCGGGGAGCTTTCAAAAGTTGGCCCTTCCTGTTCGCAAGTTCTGCACCCGCCCAATCAAGCAGATCAAAAGTATTTGAAAAAAAAATCGTATCTGTACATGTTCAGTACATTTTTTCCTTGTCATTATTCCCCCAAATAATATAGTATGACCACTATTTACACAGCATGGACACTGTGTTAGGCATTATCCGTATTCTGAAGATGTAAAGCATACGGGAGGGTGTGCATAGTTTATACACAAGTTAACAAGGGGCTTCAGCATCCGCGGGTTTGGGTATCCAGAGGGTTCCCGGAAGCGATCCCTGGAACACTGAGGGGTGACTGTATTCCCATTCTGCTCTGCCACTGAGATGCTTGCCAAGTCTGGGGAGAGGCCCAGGAATCTGTATGGTTAAGAGCTCTCTTGGGTGAGCTTGGCCTGCAGTTGGGTTTCTGCTCTGTGAATAATGATTTCCACGGGGATCATGGAAGCGGGTCACCTGGTTTTCTCACAGGCAGAGTCGGTGGCACTTTGGAAGTGAGCATTTGGGAATAACAAATGGCTCTGCCTAGGAGGGACGGTCAGTGGGAGTTGGCAGTGGATGGAAAAATGAGGCCAGGATCGGCCTCCCTCGGCCCTGGCGGGGAAGCACTATCACCTCAGCTCCTGCCCTGCTTGCTCCCACCTGTGCCACTGGAGATGAAAATAAAAGAAACAGGGAGAGTGTTTAATCACCTCCCTACCCTTTCTTCACTGCTCCAAGATAAAGAAGCAGCAGCCCACAGAGTGGCCAAGCTGAGCAAAGCTAGGACAGCGGGAGCCAGGGAGGGCCTGACTGCTGCATGTCACCTTTTCTGAAGAGAAGTCCCACGGCAAGTAGTCAGGAAACTCGTGGAAGCTGTTACCCGGGGAGGCTATACATGCTCAACGGTGCAACAGACTTTAAGAAGGTGAGGAAAATGGAGAGCCCTACGAGGGAGGGGTTTTCGAGGAAAATGGGACGTGCTAAGGAGGATCCTTCCCTTCTAGGGTGACTTCACACAGGATTACTGCACCCTCCATTTCTCAGCCCTCGATGCCACCGACAGATACAGCCGGCAGACCACAAGTCTGAGCCAGAATTAACCAGAATGTGGATATTTATTTCCCTGCAGCTCTCAAAACATCTTTCTAATTCTGAGGGATTTTAATAAGCATCACACAATCTCTCTAACCTTGTTCCCTCATCTGTAAAATGGTGATGGTACAACCAACTTTATGAGGTTATTGCAAACACTGTCTGACACACACTAAATATATGTGCATCATAAATATTGGCTATTGCTATTATGTGAGGAAAGGGTTCCACGATCTAACGAATGTGAAGCCTTAGACTGAAAAAGTTACATAGGTTTTCTTAGCATAAGCTTGGGAGAGTTTTTTAATATGTTGAGTCATCTGGAAGGGCCCGGTAAATAACAACTGATCCTAGGACCACTTTTGCCCACAAGATCCAGTGGAATATGAGTCTCCAGAACATTCCGTGAGAACAACTACTCAAGGCACTGAAACACACGAATACAACTCTATGTAAAGGAGAAGACATAAATACTACACTGGACCAGCTTTCTAGTTCGGTAACACACTATCGTGACTATTCTGCATCGATGGATACACCTCCATATGATTAAGTTGAATAGGCACGTGTTATACTGTTTCATGGATTTCCTATGGCTTTTTAGCTTGGCTGCTACTATCTCCCAAGAGTGGAGAAAAGGGACTCTCCTTGGGTTTTGCCTCTCTCGGGGTCATATTTGTTCAACAAGAGTCAACTAATAGGCTCTCTAGCAGTAATCCCAAATAAAGAGCGCCGGGATGAACAATTGTGATGCCCCATTGAAAACTCTACCCAGCACTTTAGGCTTTAAGTGACAGGCTAGAATTCTTTACCTTCCAGAAACTGAGGACCTGGCAATCATTGGTGGCTTTCATAGTGGTTTCCAGCCTAGAGGCCTGGGTTCTGGGGTTCTGTTACAATGCACGATGGTAGTAATGGGCATTTATGAGTTATTTTACAATATTTCAAACAGCTAAATGGAAAAACACAATCAGATTAAACCAGGCTTCCAGTGTCTTTGCTTTGGGGGTTGGAATTTTATCAGCTATGCGTGGTAGCACAATCAGTACTCTGGCTGGCAGTTTTGAGATGTCCTGGATAAATAAAGCCTGGGAATGGGAATAGTTACTTAATATACAGTTTGTTGAATCGACAAAATCTTTCAAAAATGAGATCCCTCGGGAAGAAACATAATAAAAAGTGATTGAATGGCAGAACAAGCCGGCATAGAAGACTCTGTCTGATGAAGAACTGATTTACAAAACGGTGGGAGATTCAGATGTGGTCATCTCAACCACACGGTCCCTTTGACCTAACTGACTTTTCAACATGCAAAGAGCAACAGGGCCTTGTTCACAACACCAGAAGCCACCCCGTGCTGGCACACCTGTTCTGTGGCTCGCAGAGCACATGTCCATCATTTGCTGTCATTTGCTGTTCTCCTTAGCGTGATGCAGAGGGAAAAATAAAAAAACGGGCTGGCCTGAGAGCATCTGTCATATCCATTAAATGATTTAATAAGTCTCCATTATCTTCTTTGCACTTTATGTGATCAAATGGTCATAAGTCAAAGGCACCGAGCAAGAGTGCTGTTTAGTTTTCACAAATCTGGGACTGGATCGCACTCATCACGAGCTCTGGGATCAGGGCCCTGTCCGAGCCTGGCTCTCACCACACTAATGCAAACACTATGTGTATCTCCTTGAGCTAATTATTTATCCTCTTTCCAAGTCTTAGATTCTTCATATAGAAAGCAAAGATAACTTTATCTCATTAAATTATTAACACATTTCATTAGCTTTCTTTACTATGCTTTGAGTGTGTACACACGACGCTGTGCATCTAGAGAGAGACCATACAAAGAACGAGTTGCACACAGGACATGAAAATTAGCGTCCTTTCCCCTTACCTTGGTGAAAGTACTTTGCAAATATGAAGTATATTTTAAAAGGTATTATTGTTACTTTGGTACCCCAAAAAGAGTAAACAAACAAATAACCCATTAAAACAGCCAGATGAATTAAGAGAAGGAGGGTGGGTGCCATGTATTTCCTGGCTCATGAATGTGTATGAGACTGTGGCCTGATATTAACCCCCAATTCCAAAGCCAGTCCCATTGGGTATATTCATAAATGCATCTAGCCATTCACCGCCCACACAATAAATGCGTAAATTCAGTTACCTTGCTGATTATGTGCCCATTTGAAAGCATACCCTCCTCTGAAAAACTTGGCACTGGAAACATAGCCAATAATAAAATTGTCTAAATAGGTAATATTTCTTGCTTATTTACTGACAGTCAATGAGGTTTTTAATTCCATGCCTGCGAACCACTGTGGGTCTTCCCAAACCCTGCAGCTGAGTTAAAGCTCGGGAGTTCAAAGTAAAAGCTTTGCCACTAGATAATGACATCAATTAAATAAATTTTATTCATAAGTCAAAAGCAATAACTAGTATTTCTACCTACCTCTTTCCCGGCTGTTAGATAGATGTAGCTATTTTTCCTAGGGTCAGGAACAAGTTTGTAGAAAACAGGCGTTTCTTCTTTAATTTCATAGATAACCTCTGGACAATTTGAAGTCAAATTCTCACCAAGAATAACCTATATTTTTTTCAGAAAGAGAAATACAATTTCTATTAAGCATTTTGAATACCATGGTGGCAAAACATGTCGCTTCATCACACCCTTTCTATTTACTACAGATTCTGGGTGAGGCGCTACATTCCTTGATCATCCTCTCGTATCTTGGTCCCCAACGAGACCGGCAATAAAAAGAACAGTGTATCTGCTTTTGCAGGGGACAAAGTCACCAAACACTAGCAAAAAGTCACCCTTCGATGCTGGGTCAGTATTCTCCTATGTGGAAGCTTGTTGCCCACAATGTCTGACCACCTTTGGCCTTATTGGAAGCCACAAGTGACAGCTTCATTAGTATTGTGCTCAGAGTGACCTTGGCCACTAAAGGCAATAGCTCCTCAATATATATTCGCATGAGTTACTCTGGTTTTCCTGTATGATTTTACATAGTCATGCATCTTAAAGTAACCCAGACAAATTAACAGGTACAGACAAGTAGGCATGTGTTTAGATATAAAATACGAGCAGATATGACTCAAGTTTTCAGTGGCTTTCAAACTGGACATTTGAGAATCACTCAACTTCAGTCAACAACATCTACGGGACAGGCACTGACTAGGACCAGGCACTGTTCCGGGCATTTGGGAAATGACCATGAACGAAACAGGACAGAGGGAGAGATTCTGTCCTCACAGACTTACATTTGTGTGAGTGTCTGTGTGTGCATGTGTATGTGAGGGGAGAGGCAGCAGCCAATTAACAAGGAATAAATTATAAAATACTTTAGATGATGAGTGATACAAATCAAAGTAAAGTGCGGTAAGGAGATGGAGAATGCATGCTCAGTGCAGGCCTTACGGAGAAGGTACAGATATTCAGAAACTTGCAGGTGGTAAAAATAGTGAGCCATTTACATATCGGGATGAAATGGGTTCTTGAAAGAGGCCCTGCCAGTGCCAAGGTCCTGAAATGAGATGAGGTCAGGGGGCTCGAAAGGAAAGAGGTGGAGGGGGGCAGGCTGTGAGGCAGGAAGGGGGCCTGATGTGGGGCATTAAACAGAGGAGTGACTGGAGAGAAGGTGGGGGTTAAGCCCGGGTCTGAAGACCAGCTGGGAGGCGATTACCATAATGCTGGAGAAATACGATGGTGGCATGGGTTTAAGTTTGCATACTGGCTCCACTCTTAAGAAGCTCTGCTACTTTGAACTAGTAATGTACTTATCTCCCCTGGGGTGGGGGGGCTCAATTTCCTCATCTCTAAAATGGGGCTAGTATTAATAGGTCCTATAAGAATCCATTAAGAATTATGGAAGATGCTTAGTACATAATCGGCACTCAACAGGCAATAACCTGCGAGTAGATCGCAAGCTCCTTTGGGGTCGGGATCATGCCTTAATCATCTCAGTATTCATTCCTTCACCTCACACAAGACTTTGAAAAGCGAAGGTGTCAAGAGTTCGTCAGTTTGAACACATCCACATGTATCATCTGTGCTCACATTTCTCCCCCTGTGGACGTCGGTTACACAGGACACACGGCTTGAAAAGAGAAGCATGGACACCTGAGAAACTCTCCCAACACAGCTGCACTTTCACACATCTACAGACGGATGCTATGCCTATCCCTACATATACTGATGGCAGGTGGTGTTTGCACGCGCGTGGGCACATTGTTTCTCAGCTGTGCATACGGGCATCTCCCTGCACTCGCTCCTGCTTGCCCCGGGTCCTGAGTCTGGCTGTGCCCTGTGACTCTGTTTGTCACCTACTGGGGTCAAGCACAGGTAGATTCCATGTAACTACTTCCCCGACTGCTCACCAAATTCAGTAGCAGCTCTGCAAAACTCAATGTCCCTAACCAAAGAGATTAAATATGACTTTTACCAAATCCCTTTTTTAAACAGAACCAGCTAGCTCCCAAAGGAGCACAGAAAGGTCTGTGGCTCATTTTAAAATGACTTTATAACTATCCAATACAGTGGCCACTAACAATGGATGGCTACTTAAGTTAAAAATTCAGTCCCTCAGTCATACTAGCCAGATATCAAAACTCACCAGCCACCTCTGGCTAGCGGCTGCCGTGCTGAAGAGTGCAGATATAGAACAATTCTATCAGCACAGAAAGTTCTTTTGGATAACGCTATTTCGAGGGAGCCCAGGCCGGGCACTGCTGTGGGCTTGCCAGGACTTACCATCTCTAACTCATAAGCTCTATTACTCAGCTTGGATTCAAAATGCTGATCTAGTTTTGGAGAGCGGTTTTTTTTTTTTTAATTATTTGTAAATTTTTTTATTAGTCCACGTTTGCAATGCATAATGAATACATTCAACATATATATATTGCATCTCGGTCATTTTTATTTCCCCTTCCCTTCTACTCCCTCCCTTCTTTCTCCCTCTATCTCTGAACCCCTTTCTCATCTGCAAAAGTCTACCTCCCTGTTCCTGCCTTTTATTTTGCTCTTTATTTATACTTTGGGTTTGCAATATTTAAACTTCTGTGACTGACTTATTTCACTTATCATTATAGTCTCAAGGTGCACCCATTTTGGAATGTAGTTGTTTAGAAGAGGAAAAACAGGAAGCCAGTTTTTCAAAGCACTGACTGAAATATTCCCAAGTGCAGCTCAAGAGAACAAAGACTGTTGCCTTACTCCTTCTCAGGAATTCACTGTGTTAAAAGCATCACTTGGTGTTACCATCTATGCCACATTCTTGTCAATAAAATTGAACTGAATCTAACCAAGTCTTTAGCTAGTTATTTGTTTAAACTTTCACTCAGCATTAAGAAACAGAAGGAATTGCAGAACGAGCTAAATGACACTATAAGGAAGCAAAAAGCCAAATCCACAAGGTAAGACATTCTGTAGAACAAAGGACCTAGTTTTTGGCAAGTCAGTGGCAGGGAATAAAAGTAAGGGAGGAAACTGGTATAGATAAGAGAGATGGAACAACCAAATATGGTTCATACACCAGTTTGAAAAACATAATTTTAAGTACCTTCTTGAGTCAATCGGAAATGTAGTTATATGGACTGGTTAGTAGATAATCCTAAGAAATTCCTGATAATTCTATTAATTGTGACAATGGCATTCTGATTACAGTTTCTTAAGAAAATGATCATTTTTAGAGATGCATAATGAAATACATTGGGATGAAATCAAGACATAATTTAGAAAATCCCACCAGTCATCCATTTTCAGTGATTTAAGAGCTGCCTTGCAGTTTTTATTGGGGGCTCACACTATTTACTCTCTCAGTATGGCTGATGTGGAACAGGCATTCGGAAAGATCTAGTCTGATGCAACACTGATTTACTTACTTGATATCTTGGAGATGAGGCATGAGCATTCTAAACCTCTGAATTAGGGCAGGGAAGCCTTTCTCATATTTTAACAAAGTTACCAAGGTGTATGCACTGTGTGCCAGGGCTTCCGAGCCAGTTTTCAGAACAAACTACTTAGCAGGGCTGACTGGAAGCATGTCATGCTAACTATACATGCTGGGTGTACACAGGGATGTTTCATCCATAGTGGAAGCGGACGTCTTTGAAGGCAATCTGACATTATCTATCAAAATTATAAAGCGCATGTCCTTGGACCCTGAAGCCCTCATGTATATGTGAAGTGACACATAAACACCGCAGCATCTTGTGTTATAAATGAAAGATTAAATTATGTCCAAATTATAGTATAAACAACGGAACACTATTTAGGCACAAAAATAATTAGAAAACTCTTTATATATCATCTATTATTTCACATTACTTTAATTATGTACACACATAAATATAATTTATATGTATAAGTACGTAAGAAATACATATGTAATTTTATATGTATAAATGTGCAACAAACGTTCAATATGTTATATGCTTAATAGAAGAGAGGGAGGGAAAGAATATTTCCCCCCTTTTGCTTGTAGACATATATAAACTCTCTCTTTGGAAAAAAACCCATGAAATTGCTATCATCGCTTGTCCTGGAAGTCAAGAATGGATGACTTTAGTTGTATACTTTCTTAGTTCTTTTGAGTTTAGGCCAATTTCAATGTATTACCTTAAAAAATAAAGACATAAAGCTTAAATTTAAACATGTTTGGGGGTGAGTGGGTCAAACTGCTTTTGTTTGAAAATGCTTTCGCAGATTCAAAGAAGAATCTGCATAACCAGAGGGCAAGAGGAAACTTTCTTTTTTCTACCAAAGGTTCCAAACTTGCTCTACCGAGGGCTGGGAGGACCTCTGTGGTCCTCAGAGTCCCATCTCTCTTAGATGACCACAGGACATGTTTCTATTAACATCATCTCTTATCCAGCCCCAGCCCAGCCCGGGGCACCAACGGAATTCTTGGATGTTCTGACTGCAAAATTCTTGAGCACATCCACACAGAGAAGAAAGCCAGCAAGGATGGAGCAAGGGAAACAAGCCTTCCCTTAGTCAGGTTTAGCCGGGTGGCCCTAGAGAAAGAGTATGATCAGTGAAGTGGTGCAGGAAGGAACCATGAGTCACAGAACCCAAAATGGGTTGAATTTGCATAAGAGAAACCTCGTCCAATTCACACACTCTCCTTGGACATGATGAGGATTTTTATTTATTGCTTCCCGCACACGACTTTAATATAGATCTAATCTGATGTCACTCTGAGGCGACTCCATGTACATTCTTACATGATCCTACATCCTCCAAATGTCACCCCCTCCGAGCTTTCCCTGATCACCTCTCTACTGTGTCCCTCCGTCACTTTCTACTTCACCATACCATATTCTTAGCTGTCTGCAAAGAATTTATCACTGGATAATTAATTCACTTGTCATCTGTCTGCCTGCCCCACCTCCCAGAAGATGGGGGGTGTCTATTTTGTTCACCTTGCTGCCCTTGGTACCCAGAACAGTGTCTGGCACAAAAAAGGTGCCCAAAAAACATTTATGAAATGAAAAGCTGCTCTACGAGCCTTCAAGGTTTTGTAAGGCTCTTCACATTCTTCTAGCTGAGGCCTGTGCAGAAAACAAATTTTCCCCGATGGAGAATTTCAGTTCGTGTCAACATATTGTTTCTGTTGACATCTTCCTGAAGCCTCATGGTAGGCTATTAACTAGCCTTGGGATTTCTGTTGCATACAAAAACCTCCCAAGTCTGTTATGGAAATTAACCGAATGACTTCCACACAGTGCGCGTGCACGACGGCTTGACACCACCGTGAGAAGGCAACCACAGTGAGGAAGATAAAGGGGAGACAAATTAAACAAAGACTATTTCTTTTTTTTCTTTATGATTACAATTAGATGGAAAAGCCAGGAGTGTTCAAAAAGCCAACTCATTTTAGGCCAAATTTCTTTCCCAATGCCTCATTCTGTGCAGCTAACCAAACAGCAAACAAGCCAATTCTCTCGTGTATTATTTTTTTCCATAAATAGAGAAATGCTGGGAAGAAGACTTAAATTACACACACATACACACGTGCATGCACACACGTGCACACATGCGTGCACACACACAGAGGAAAAAGCAAAGTAACTATCTACTAGCATTTAATATGCCTTACTAGTTAGGAATAATAAAGATAAAATAAAAAATTGAGGCAAATTTTTCTTTCATTCCCAATCTACTCTTTGCGAAGTAAGTAGTAGAGGAGCAGACAGTGTGACACACAAGTTCAAGACTTGTGGATTACATGGGAGTAACCATTCCAAACTGGGGAGCCCTTGCACACACTGTCAAACTGGAATGAAGGAAGGGTGTGATCATGAAATAAGCTTCTTTTGTGACATTCTGGGTAGCCAACCATGGAGCCCATTTCCAAGTCCCAAGACTTCTGAATGTTTTTTCTTTCTGTCCACTCCCTCCTCTCAGTCATCTCTACCACCCCCATTTCCAGTTGCAGGGCCTGTCCTGGGATCCCACTTTCTTTTTTTTTTTATTTTTACATTCTGTGGGACTACAAATGGAGATTGTGCTTACAAAATATTTTATTTCTGTATTTTCTCTTATGTTCAACTGAAAACTTTAACAACTAGAGTTAAGGACGATTCCTTAGGTATTCTGAAGTTTGGCTCTGGGTTGAACTCAGGAAGAACTTTCTGGAACTAGTTTAATTTCACTCCATGGCTTGGGAAAATGAAACCCATTTGTAAAAGTAGAATCTTGAGGGTCACAGAGGTTAGCCAGTCTTGACTTGGAGCATGTGTGAAGTTCCCTTCTGCTGGACATGGGGACACGACATGATAGAGCCTCCTGCACCCTGAACCTTACTTCAGTGACAGGGACCCTGGGGAAACACTAGCTGGGGCCATTTGAAAAACAAATCAAACTGAACACAGACAGTGTTTCCTCAAAAAGAGCCCACTGGAGATAAGCTGGGGCCCTAACAGGAGTACAGAGGCTTCCACAAGCCACGTGCGGCCCAAGCAAAGGGGACTCAGAAGGTTGCCCCAAATAGAAACAAACAAGAACCACAGAAGCCATGGCCCCTTCTCAGGAAACCTCAATACCTACATCTTGGGATCAGCTCAGATACCATGATATCAGACGAAAACATTTCAAACCAGATCCAGGAACTCTCCCAAGCTCCTTAGACTACATTTTAGCTGTTAATGCAGTTTAGTTGTGGGCTAACAGCCTGGGCCGTAGGCGCGGACTGCTTCAGTTCAATCACCTGGAGCAAATTAGGAAATCTCCCTCAGCCTCGGGTTTTTTCCTTGATGAAATGGGGATGGTCAGAGCACTAATTCAGAAGGATCAAGCGAGTTAACACATGCAGACACTGGTTCCATGCCTGACACACAGTTAGAGCTCAGAAATGTCAGCTATTATTATTCTTCACTCACTGCCTCTTATCTTTTATGCTTACAAGAAAGGTTAATGGGCATGCATAAGGTTACAAATTTCAAATTTCATGCATATTCCCTTATTACTTATTTTACCACCCAGAAAAGCTCAAAATATTCCACTCTGCCCTTGAGGTAAGGGCAATATTCTATATGCAACAGAGTCAGCTCAAAGAAATCCAAACCACACGAAAGACTATGCCACGACCTGGAGAAAGATGTGTGTTGTTTTTCGAAGGTGTACACTGTGTGACACATGCAGTGTGGATTCCCACAAATGGAGTTCAGAGCAGCAGTACTTTTCAGCTGATCTCAGCGGAGACACTGACAACTGAAAAAGTTATTGCACATAACCATGTCTGGAAAGGAAGTAAAATAGGGAAATAACCAGGGTGGTGGGGGAGTGATAGACATAACTTGTTTCATGAGCTTGAGGGCCACCTGTGGATAAAACAAGAGGCCAAGACACTTTAAGTTCAAAATTCCTTCAATGTCTCCAAAAATCTTTTTAAGGGACTTAGGAATAAAGGCAGAAGGAGGGCAGTAAAGAGATTAGCATACCATGAAGTCCGCAGATTGTCACTAAAATCTTACCTTTGAAGAGAGGGCTGGAAAAAAGTCCATCTTAAAAGACCCTCGAAGACTGAGCCAATATCTCAGCTCAAGTTCAAAAGGATTCTTCCACATAATAGAACATGATACAGCTATTTAAAAACACTGTTTACAAAGGGTTTGCAGTAGCATTTTAATAGAAGCCTCTTGGCTCATTAGTGGAAGAAAAGAAGGATGCAAAATTGGATAAAGTCTGACCTCAAATATGCAAAAAAAAGAATCCAAAATGCTGACTGCAGTTGCCTCTACATGACGCAATTAAGGGTAATTTTTCCTTTGCCTTCTTCTCATCCCCCGCTACTCTGTAACTCTCTACGTGAGCACACAGTACTTTCACTAGCAAGAAGAATTATTTAAATAATGGGAGGTTTAAAATGGTACCAAATTATATTAAAAATCCATGAGGTTTGTAGAAATTTAAGAAGTCAGATTTTTATTGGTGGTGGTAAAAAATAACAGCCACCGGCTCCCAGGCGCTGTTTCCTGCTCTCATCCAGCAGGGCACTTACTACGGTGCCTGGCATGTGTCAAAATACTGAGGACCCTTGATCACAAGGAACCTGGTGAGACAGGCTGGAATGATCCAAGCTCTCTTTCTTCTCCTCCTCCCACTGTCTGCATGGGGCTGGATTTTGTTTTTTGCCGCTCATTAGTACCTCAATGCTGTGCTTAGAAGCCAAGCTTGTGTCTATCAATGTTCGTCTTTTCTAACAGTTCTGGTGACAGGTCTGGCAAGGGAGAAGCATGAAGCTTTTGAATAAAGGGATTTGGGGATTATCTGTGGCTTCCAAGTCAACTGCACAATCCCAGGTCCTCGGGTCTTCAGGTAATTTCAGGGGCTGCATCCAAGAATCTGTGCATGGGACACAAGCGGGAGTCTCAGGAACTGTTGGGCTGTCCTGGGTAGATGGGGTCAAGTCAGCTGATTTATCCCTCACAACCTCCTGGGGTGGGGGAGGGGTTGCATCGAGGGAGGCTGGGGGAGGGTGGTTTAATTCCCAAGAAGTTATGATGCCAACGAGGTGTTTGTTCCTCGCTCACCTGGTCTGCCTTCCTCGGATTCTTCTCTGAGCCTCTAGGAACTCTAATGTACCCCAAGACCATGGGAACCCCTATCTGCATACCTCCGGTTTGCTCCCCGAGCCCTCAAGTGGGTGCAGCCAGGGCCTGAGGCAGAAGATGCAAAGTCTGCGTAACACGGTAGTCATTAATGCAGTCTGAAGTTGCTCGGGATTCAAATCCCTGTTCTGCCCCAGTGTGACCCTGACCTTGGGCCAATCACCCAACATTTCTGGGTCTCGATTCTCTCATCTGTACAATGCAAGCAGCAGGCTTACCTTACGGGGTTGTGGAGAGGGATGAATTATTTGATGGAGTGCCCGACATACAGGAAGTTGTATAAATGTTAGCAGTGACAAAACAAAGCCAACATGCTCTTCTTACTTGAACCCTAAAATCGAGGCCACCGACATGGTTTCTGATGGGTGCCCCACACAGATGGAGAGGACAGCAAGATTTCACCCAGTCACTTCCTCCTTGGTGGAGGACGGCTACAGCTCCATCCCACTCTCTGGTCTCCAACATGCCTGAAACTCGGCAGGCTGTGCACAAATGGCTGGGTGAGCCCTCAGGACCGGCGAGACCAGGCTGTCCCATGGGGCACTATTTATAGCCAGTGTTCCCTCACCTCCAGTTCACCATGTAACAGTTTGGTTGGCTCAGCTTGGGGGAAACAGTGTTCTTGTCAAAACACACATCAGAAATATCCCAAATCTGAAGAGATAATTGGTGGGGAGGCCCAGGAAGGATTGATGGAAACTTCTTCTGCCAGGCTGATGGGTCCAATCAGCCTGACCAGCTCGGTGTGGCTATAGACGTCACTGAGAGACATCTGTAGCATGACTGATGAGTATTTACCTTCCCCGGGAAACAAAGCCAGCGCCACGGGAAAGATGATCAATGTATATTTTAAAAGAATGTGTATACAAACAAACTCCCGCCCATATGTTACTGGGTTTCCTCCAAAGGAAGCAGATTAAATCAAATGCCTACCAGGCACTCGGCACCGTATCAGGCTGCGGGAACTCGTGGCCCCCTTCTCAGGAAGCTTAAAATCAAGTTGGGAAGGCCAGACAAGTGTGAGTGAAAAGGTTAAGTATCAAAGCAAAACATTTGTAATGAGCCAAAAGAATGAGGCAGATCATGAGTGTTCCAGGAGACAAGAAGGGCGCAAGAGCACTCCGGGGGGTGGGGTTTGAGCCAAGCCAAAACACAAATGCACAGGACTCGGTAAAGCAGAGAAAAAGAAAGCAAGCATTCCAGGCTGGGAGTATAGTGTGATGGAAAGTACGGAAACGTACAACATGATGCACATTTGGGGAAAAGCAAGTAAATAGGTCTGGCTGGGGGAGGCAGTAGCATGTGTGCAGAAGACTGAATTGCAGACTGCCAGAGAGGCAGGGATTTTTCTAGGATTGTCTAGTATACTTTCATTTTATAGATGAGGCAGTAGGCGCTCAGAGAGGTCAAGTGATTCGCCTACAGTCACATCACTGGACTGGTTATTGGCTAGACAAACAGATCCGTCAGCATCCAATTAAGAATCTGAGCTGAGGGTCAACGGACTGGCTGTGGAGAGGCCGAGGAACGTCATCGGTGTAGGGAAACAAATAGTGCAGTTCCCAACCATGAATGTTGCTGGAGGCCACAGCAGTGTCCAATCCATGCTTGCTGACGACACTAGTGAAATGACCACTAGATCATCTCAGCCGAGTCATGTGGTATCTCTGATTTTATTTTCTCCTCCTCCTCTGAGTGAATAAAAATGTCAACTTGACCAAGGTATATCCATACAGTGGGAAAAAATAGTCCTATGAGATAAAAGTCACGGGGAGTCTCAAAGCATTTTAGATCTCTAACCTCTCTGCAGTGCCTGTGGGTACAAAGGGCAGAAAACAAACCCCCTCTGTGGGTGGCAAGTGGGCTGGAGGGAAGGAACACCTGTTTTTTCTTCTTTGCAAGCCCTATAATCTCTCATCACTTTGAAGTTGTGAGAAATCAGGTGCTTTGTACATTTCCAGTGTAAAGGACAGAGAACTGAAAGGTTAAATGTCTCGGGAAGGTGAGTCAGGAATGGGGTGGGGGCTGGACCCCCTTTACCTCACCCAGCAGCATACGAGTAAGGAAAGGAACATATCTTGGCACGCTGCCGGGGAGCATGGTGGATGGAGATTCGTTACACGTTGGGGCAGTACAGAAGTGAGGGCTATTATGTACAGATTCCCAGAGTTTCTTCCAGGTCATTTCTGGAGATCTTTAAAGAGTTCACATAACAACTGGTAGGTGTGGTCTTGTGTATCATTTAAGAGCAGTATGAAAAGTTTTAAAAAGCACAAAATGGATCACGGTTAAAATAAGACATTTGAAGAAGGCACAGAAAACCAACCTTAAGTAACTGGCCATCTCCAGTCCCCAAGAATAAAACAGTCCTGTTCAAGACCACGGTGCCATAAACAGATGTCAGGTCGGAATGGATCAAGGTGGATGATGCGATGGGCTGCACTCTCTCAGGTTGATCCCCTTCTTTCTGAACATGCACACAAACGCACAAATACAAAAAAAGATCATTTTTAACAGTGATAGGTCTCATTATACTGATAAAACATCACTCATGACCTTTTAGGAAGGGTTGCATTTGTGGACCCAAATACATTTTTCTTAGACAAGATCCCCAGGAGCAACTTCTGTGGCCTTTATCTCTCAAACGGCCATGCTTGCCCGACCCAAGGAAAGCGATTTGTTTACAATGTATTAACATGTATTGATTGCCAGCAGCGAGCTAGCCATCCATTTAACACTCCCCAGCTGATAGAGGAAGCCAAGTTCCACTGTGTTGCCAAGAGAGCCCGCTGCTGAACAGGGAGGGACTTGATCTTACACTTGGCTGTTTACAGGATCCTGCTGCAATTCATTCGAGCTAGGCATTGGGTTCTGTGACGTTAAACGCAAACATTTCCCAAAATGTGACTAGGACGCTCCTATTGGGCGGGATGACACAGAGGAGGGATTCGGGATTGACAAGAAAAGTCAATCCGGGGAAGCTCCAAGACTGGGTAACTAATTCAGAGGGCAAAGAGATAGCCATGGACAGTCGTAGGACAGAGCCAAGAGCAAAAGAGGAAACAAACAAAAGGGTCAGACCTGGAGCTGATGCTTCTCAAAGAGGAAATGAAAAAGCCTAGCTCCCAACCCGCAAGCATTTAAATTGTCTGAGGCTTTGAGCACACGTAATCACATGCTTGCTCCTGATCACTGAACAGAGCCCCTCTTTAACCCCGGAGCAGAGAGAGTGTCCAGCAAAATGGTTTTTTTTCCTTTTTGTTTAAAAGGAATGAAGTGCCTCACACTGTTTCCTGCCTTCAACGGTAGGAAACAGAGTTTGTTACACAAATCTCTGGAAGATACAGAGCTAGAAAGAGCCGGGGCCGTCTGCAGCTACTGAACACAGTGTGATAGCACACTTTATCTGCCAGAGCCTGCTTCCCAGCCGTAGGAGGGTTTTCAAAGGCACATTTCAGTTTCAGCCAATGGAGAGCAGCAGTGTGGCAACCTCTGGAATGGCCTCTTCAGGGCGCGGGGAGGTGGGCAGGGGGAGGCTAAGACTTATTAACTTCATTATATGATTGCTGACAGTGTTTATGTCTTTCAATTTATGTCTTATTAAATATTCATTATTTTTAAACCCACCAAGTTTCATTAACATCCAAACTAAATGGATCCACAGACTAAATTGATTTCTGAAGCCTTTAAAGCACTGTTGATATTTCTTTGTTGACGTTGCGCTGGGAGGGAAAAGATAAGCTGCCGAGGAGTCCTCCGATGCCCTGATTACTTTTCAAAGAAAAGATGTCATAACCGAAGAGAGTGACTCATCTGCATAAAATATTCTACAGCGAACTCGGTTTAAGAAGATTTTTGGAAAGCCCATTAGAGTATTTTTTTCCCCTGTTAAAAGATAGTACTTTTCAGTCAGGGAAGATGAGGAGCTGTCCTGTTGAAATTGAAGTTAAGGAAAAATTCTCTGTGGGTCTAAGGATTGGAACAATAGATCGCTGTGTAGATAAGGAAGCCTCAGGACTAGGAACAGCAGAAGAAAAATCAGATGACCTTTAAATAAAAAAAAAAAACCCACATCACGTATCTTGCTTTAAAATATAACCAGAATTGTTCAAACGTTAGACTGTCTGGCCGTCCCTACTTTTTTTATTAAATATATGAGCATCACAGAGAAGCTAACTCAGGGAATTGGGTATAATCTCTGTCTGGGCTTCTAGAACATCCTAATATCACTATCTTTGGCTGGGAGCCTCCCTTCCCTGTCATATCACAACACAGAAAGCCTAAAGGCTGTGGACCGCGGATCATACACAGGACCAAATGGGACAGTATACTCCCAAGTCTGGTACGCGGTAGGTTCATAAGAACCATGCCTATTCTAGTGAGCCAAGAACAATGGCATCGGTGACCTCTGCTGAGCTGGAATGAGATCCCATCTGTGAAAGACTGGCTCCAAATTACAGAGGCAGCTCAGAAGCCGAAAGGGGACAAGGAGAAAATTGGTTCAGAATTACCGTGTCACCCAGTCTAGTGTCTTTCCCTGACTTCTGACTGCTCCTCACCAAATGGAGTTTTCCAAATTAAGTCCTAGATCAATAGTAGGTAAGCAGTACAGCTGTTAAATCGATGTTCTCAAACTTGAGAGACTGACGGTCTAGAACAAACCGCCTGGGACTGGTTTACATTTGAGCTCGGCACTTACTTGTTGGGTGGACTATGCAATTTATCTAACCCAGTCAGGAGCTGGCTTTCTCAACTGCCTGATTGGTAGGGTAGCTATAAAGAAGACATAATAAATGACAATGGTAGTAACAATAATAATAATACCAGCTAATAGGTATCGATACTCACTGTGTGTTATACAGAATGCATTTTATCATTTACCTAGTAGAGGCCATATACGGTAGTCAGCCAGACAGCCTACATTTGAAGCCTGGTTCTAGCTAAGTAATTTGTGCACATTATTTAACCTCTCTGTCACTCAAGTTTTTTTCCTCTATACAATAGAAATGATGATAACAGCATTTCTTCCATATGTTTTTTATATGGACTGAATGAGTAGCCAAATCCCTCAGTACACCTTGGAAGAGTAACCCATAATCCATGCTTGTTATCATTACTTTATTTAAAAGCACAAACAGTTGCTGCTACACCCACGGAAGTTATTCCCGCCTTGTTTGCAAAAAGAACCCAAATTTTGTTCAGAAAGAGATAACCCTAAGCTGGTAAAACCCAGGACTGGTCCATGTCAAATGGCAGCTCCATTTCCCATTGCCAAACACAGCACTTGCCTTCCTACCCCACAGAGAGCTAAGGGCTCCAACTTTGACCACTAAGATGTAAGATGCCCACTGGAGGGATTTCTGGGAGTACTCAAATGAGAGAAGGCTCTTGAGGGAAAGCCCGTTTTCCCTATTCCCTCACTTCCTCTTTTAGAATACAGTTGTGTCAGGCCATCATGGGCAGACTGGTGGCAGCCATTTTACTTTCATGAAATTCAAGATGGAGGATGAAAATCAACCCTTCAAGCTGGTGCGGGGCAAAGATAACAGACCCTAGGTTCTTGAGGGCATGACTGAGTTGCAAATCTCCAACCTTTAAAATTTTTTAGTAAGTTAGCAATAAATGTCATGGTTTAAGTCACTGTTGATTGAGTTTTCTGTTACTTGGAATCAAAAGTGAGTCACTGTTTAAGAAACAAGAATCATGACTTGTTGCACTAGACCAGGCCGGAGGACGTGGGCCATGCTCAGGATTCTGTAGCCAATTATGAGCGAGCCTGGAAGAAAATAGGAAAGAAGAGGCTTGGACCTCATGAAAACTCTAGGGGCTGCTCTGGCTGAATGGAAATGGATTCTTTTGTGCTGGAAACACACAGAAATGGACAGGTCCCTGTGAGTGGAAAAAGGAGCTTTCTGAATGGCTCTCTTATGCTCATTTCAGCAAATGAAAACAAAAGAAAGACAAGCTCCCAAGAAACTGCCTCACAAAAGTGAAGTTAATACCTAGGGAGCCAGGCAGAAAAAGGGGAGAAATAGTGCAGTCGGCCCCCTGTGTCCAGAAATTATTCTTACTCTTTATTTTTTCCGGCCTATTTTCTATCTTGCCCTTCTCTCCCCTTAGGGCATAATCGCTAATGTTGCTCTCAGCCTATTCTGTCTAGTTTATTATGTGTAATTTATTTCTGAATCCCAGCCTCCGCTTGTTCGTCTGTGTGTAACAAGGTTAATGCCTTGTAATGATGCTTTTGCCAGTTCTGCCTTTCATGACAAAATCCAATCTTGATTTAGTTCTAAACCTTGTCTTCCCTTTGGGCTTTCTTGGTTCCCTCAGAGTTGTCATTCTGCTTCTCCTTCCTGCCATGTCTCACCATACCTGGACGCCTACACTTTTGCCCGCTTGAAGAAGAAACTTTTCTGAACTGGAGGAAAAAGCACTCTTGTCTCCAAAGATATTTAGGCTGAAAGAGTGAGAGCCCTGGGCCCAACACAGCAAAGGGGTGTGCGCCCAAAGGCATGTGTGGGTGCACACAAGTGCGTGTGTGTGTGTGTGTGTGTGTGTGTGTGCGCGCGCGCGCAAGGAGTAGTGGGCACAGGCAGGGAAACAGCTTGACCTTGCAGCTGCTTCGCGCTACTTTTCGTTGACAATAGACCCTCCCCTGTGGTGCTGCCCATACACTGTCCCGCATGCCTCCAAGGGTGCCAGTCATGTATTCTGCTAGCAAGCAGTACTGCAGCCCTGCCTGACCGTGTGACGGACAGACAGATTCCAGGAGGCTCAGGCCGGGTGGCCACGGCCACCTGCAGCTTTCACAGCAACACCCCGAGAAAATGTGCACGAAAGCAGAACCTCCAAGTGTCACCGACCTAGTGATAGTCAAGCCCTTTACCTGCACAGTGTCAAAAGGACTCCTCAGTGTCGGGATGCTGGGGATGGTTTGTTTGCTTTTCTGTTGCTTTTCTGGTTGTTGTTGCCGTTGTTTTTGAAGTACTGGGGGTTGAACCTAGGGTCTTCACACTGAGCTACATCTCCAGCCTTTTATATTTTTATTTTGAAACAGGGTCTCGCTAAGTTGTAAAAATGCCCAGGCTGGGCTCAAACTTGGGATCTTCCTGCCTCAACCTCCCAGAGTGCTAAAATTACAAGCACGTGCCTCTGCACCTGGCTAATATATGTTGCTTTTTTCCTTACAAAACAAGGGCAAATACCAACCGGGTGCTTATTAATTTCTTACATGTTGATAAAGTGCCTGATTTGGGGCAATTCATCTTGAGTTCTGTCCCATGGGAGGCATTTGTTTTGAAGCTGTTTTTCCATTGCTGGCCATTAATTACTCACCTAGGGCTGTGTGTGGCTGGGAAGGCACGGAAGACGCCCTGCACCCAAATTCTGGCCCTGCTCTGCCCCTTTGGGGCCACTGGATTTGGACAAGTCCCCAGATGAACTTCAGTGACCACAGCCATGACACGGACACAGCCAACCCCAAGCCCTGTCTACCAGCATCGTCTTGATTCAGAAGGAGCCTGCGTGTGTGAGAACGACAAAAATGTTCCACGATAGGCAGGTGGGAAGAACGTTACTCAGCCAGCGTAGACGGGGCTTTATCGGCCATCAGGGCTCCTTCGCTTTTTATTCTTCTAACGTACACAGCACCAGTCAGACTCTGGGTCTGTGGCATCTCTGGTCATCTGAGGGTGGATGGAGGATTTGACATGCATGGGAGGACTGGGGCACGAGGGAGGTTCAGGGACACAGCTGGGCAGCCTGTGACCAGGTGGCATCCAGTGTGCAGCGCCAACATAGGAAACAGGCAAGGGATGTGTGTACTTTACACCCTCCCACCTGCTCTTCCCCCTTTCTCCCTCCATGGGCCTCAGTGTCCTCTAGCCCCCCCAGTCCTCCCCACCCTAAAGTCCGCTCTCTGAGCTCTTTATCCTCCCTCTTCCTGCCCAATGCCCCTTCCCCACCCTCTACATCAAAATCTCCATCCCCTCTCTAAGGCTACTTTACCTGTGAAAAGACAATTTAGCAGGGTGCAGTGGACATTCCTGTAATCCCAGCACTCTGGTAAGTCGAGGCAGGAGGATGGCAAGTGCAAGTCCAGCTTGGGAAATCTAGTGACTTAGCCAGATATTTCTCAAAATTAAAAAAAAGAATTGTGGGGAGGAGGTGCTGGGGATGTAGCTCAGTGCAAGCCATAAGTTCAATCCCCAGTACTAAAACCAAACCAAACAAAACCAGACAAAATAAAACAAAGATAACTTGGCTCAAACAATTCCCCAAAATGCTACAAATGGCAGACAGCATGAAAATGGCAACATTATCCGAGGTTAGAATTGAGACTTAGTCTACCAATATTAGTCTACAAGGAAGCTGCTGGTGCTCCCGGTGGAACAGTCTTCATTATGGGGTTGTTCTAAAAACATCCTTGACCTCTGACATCCACAAAATGCCAGCAGTGTCCCCGCCAGCATCCTACCACAAAGCCCCTCTTCCGCCTCGCAAATATCCATGTCCTTGCGCCCTGTTGAGGAACACCGGAATCCATGCCATGGTTTCTGAGTTGTTGGGTTTTCTTCTCTCCAGCCCTCTTCCTCTCTAGGCTTTCTCCTCATCATCAACAGCACCACCAACCATCCTTGACTCCTCTTTTCCCATCACTCTCCCCATCCAATGCATGAAAAATCTCAGCTGAATTTCCCGCCAATCTCAAATTCTCCATCTCCATGGGCTCCATCCAGTCCAATCCGCCATGGTCCTCCTTCTGATCTATTCCAAGAGTCTCCTGATCTCTC